>CABEEJ010000082.1:172927-197559 GCA_901482245.1 Timema douglasi | reverse complement strand
GGGGGGGGGAGGGTGAGTTAGAAAGAAGTGACATACTTTTTTAGTCGGGAATTTTTAGGAAATGATCAGGGGAAATCAGGGAAAAGGTCGGGGATTTCATTGGTCAAGTTTAGTAGACACCATGTTGATTTTTTTCCTTCTTCTAATTTACCAACCATAGGGTCTCCCTCTCTTATACAGTACAACATAAGTTTAGACATGAATTCTATTTGCTAATCTCACTCATGGTAGCTATATGACCTTGACTTGCTAAGTAACTGTGTGACTCATGTTGAGGTAGATAGAATTTATTGACATATATGCTCAAATATTGCACCATATACCAGTATATCTACCTGCCTCCTACAAATTAATAGTTTTGCTTGTTTGTTTAATCAATCTTCCTTGCTTTTATCATTTAAAGTTGTTTACAACTAGGTATTAGCTCTTTTACTAATTTCTTATTAGCCAGCAGCCTACTTAACTGTCAATTTTATATACCATCAGAAAGTTATATTTGTATTTGGAAAAAAACAATTTATATTTTCTTTGATGATATGACCTGGGAATATTAAAAATTTAATGTTAAGTTAGATATTAACGTTCTCCACGAACGTCGCTGTTTTTAAAAAGTGGAGCCATTTAAAATGCCAATTTGATATAAATTGTAATAGTTATTAATTGAATTTATTTTTACAGTTTGAAATAGTGATTTAATAATTTAAAAAAAGAATTAATTCACCAGAACAAAGGTTACTATACAATTTTATACTTCGAGGTTTTATACATGGGTGTAGAGAGAAGGTGACCTGGTGGTCTAGGGGTAAGGTGTCAGACTTCTGTGCTGGCGGCCGAGGTTCAATCCCCGGTCCTGGCACAGATTTATCTGATTACCAAACCCTTCCTTCACCTCTGACAAGACATCTTATGAATGTGGGGAATGCCAGGCCCCCACCGTGGTTCGGATTCCACGTTAAACTGTAGGTCCTTCATTTCATCTCACAATCACCATACCATTACACATTAGCGTAAGTGCGTATAACCCGAACGGGTAGTAAGACGCGGTGCTAATAATAATAATAATAATAATAATAATAATAATAATAATAATAATAATAATAATACCCGTTAAGGTTTTACACACTTACGCCAATGTGTAATGATGGTAGGGTGATTGTGAGATTAAATGGAGGTCCTATAGTTTAACGTGTGATCTGAACCACGATGGAGGCCTGGTATACCCCACATTCACAAGTTGTGACTAATATACGTCTTGTCAGAGGTGAAGGAAGGGTTTGGCACTCAGATAAATCTGTGCCGGAACCAAGGATTGAACCCCGGACCGCCAGCACAGAAGTCTTACACCTTCCTTACCCCTAGACCAGTTCTTGTTTATTATGTTCTCATATCAAACGAAGGTAACTATTATAAGCCTAATCGTGACAATTTTTGACCTTGAGATTATGATGAATCTTTGTTATATGTGTGCCAGAACCCAAAAAAGCAGATTTTACTGTTCTCTTTATTTGTCTCTTTGTACCTGGCCACAAACCTAAAACATTTTTATGGTTTTGTTCAAACTTGTTATCTCGAGGTTATAAATAGGGTAATACCTTGGAGCTTTTTTTTATTAGACCCTAGCACTCAAATAAGTTGTTTACTGATGGATTTTTTTTTTAATTCTTAATTTTTCTGATATTAAAGTGATTTGCCTACAAAGTGACCTCAAATATCATATACCCATAAAAGTGATTATCTTGTTAATCGATCTTGATTTTACATTATTGATACTAGATAAATATTTATATGTTATTTCCTTATTTAAAAATAATTATTTGTTTATTTAAATTAAATAACAACTTTTTTCAAACATGTGGTTGGAATGCGCCTCTAGAACCTTTGCACCTTAGGTTCTCCTAATGGATGGACTGGCCCCACCTGAAGGAATACATTTACTCAGCCTATTTCAAAATCAGTTTTTGTAAGCTGTGTGCTTATATAATCTTTTGTTAAAATACCTTATTATTGTTGTAGGTATGTCAATGTCTGGGAATCAGCAAAGAGGCGGACTATTTTGGCCTTAAGTTCCACAGTACCAAGGGCGAGGAGTTGTGGTTGAACCTTCGTAATCCAATTGAACGTCAGGTGACGGGACTGCCCCCTCATAGGTTCGCTATCCGAGTGAAGTTTTGGGTGCCGCCCCATCTCCTGCTTCAGGACACCACCAGGTAATCCATACTCTCCAATAATTGCCTCAATAAACATTTACTGAAGCTGTGTCAGAATACCATACAATGCGTTACACACACTTCTGCCTTCGGCCTGAACACTCACACTCGGCCTGAACACTCACACTCGTTATGGGACACTCACACTCGTTATGGGACACTCACACTCGTTATGGGACACTCACACTCGTTATGGGACACTCACACTCGTTATGGGACACACACTCGTTATGGGACTCACACTCGTTATGGGACACTCACACTCGTTATGGGACACTCACACCCGTCAAGAGACACTCACCCTACATGTTTTAATGGGACACACTTCTCATATGCTTTTGGCACCCTTAAATAAACATAGTACACTTAGCTTTCAAACAGTAGGTACAACACAACTGAACCTACCTGTGTTTTCTAGTCAAAAACTTAATATAAGTATATGACATTTTATTTTGTGTCTCATAAAAAATGCTACCTTTAGTGATAGGCCTGCTATTGGACTAGACAAAAGTCACTCATTTTATGTTGAAGATTACACCACACACATACAATTGTTCATCATTTTTCTTTCGAAATATTAGCGTATGCTTGCACTTGAATGATAAAAGCAGGGGCTAATTCTTTAGACTCATTGCCAAATGTATTAGGGCTAATCACTGTCCAATTATAATAGGAAGGGCCTTTTATGACATCAAAACATATTTTTTGCAGTCCAAATTGATAACATTTTACTTTATTAATAGTATGATTTTATAGGTATTGGTGTCGTATTTTGACAGATCACATGATTTGATGTGTGAATATGTGAAAGTAGATCTAGCGTTTTTTCTAACTGTCAAATAAGCCCCTTCATATTAAAATTGGACTGTACTTGTAGTATTTGGTAGAAAGACATTTCTTATTATGCTAAGGGCAACTTGGGTTTAAGCGATATTTACTTATATCTCAGGGGATTAAACGACCTAATGTTTTTATTTATCAAGGCACAGTTCCCACATATGGCATTCCAGAGTAATAATATAAAAAAAAGAATAATTTACTAATTTCCTCTTATTGTCTATTGCTTTGTATGTTATTTAACTAGTACTCACTATAGAATGCATTGACAGGCCAACCAATTACAAGACTTAGGGACTTAGACATTCCAATACAATTGATGCTTAAATTTCTTTCACTTATCTGAGCTATTTAATGTGTGACAAGACATCTTGTGAATGTGAGGAATGCCAGGCCTCTATCGTGGTTCGGATTCCACGTTAAACTGCAGGTCCACCATTTCATATCACAATCACCCTACACATTAGCATAAGTGCGTATAACCTGAATGGGTATTAAGACGCGGTGCTAATAATAATAGTAATAATAATATTTAATGTGCATTCTCTGAACCGACTGATTATAACAGCAGGGCCGACTAATTTTACTAGGAAAGGTATTTTCACATACCTTCCAGGATTCTTTTGCAAGCCACATTCGTTATGGGACTGACTGCTTTATGTCACCCCGAAAGGAAGTTGTGCTACGGATTGGGGTTTAAAATAATTTTATGTTTATGTGGCTGGTTGTTTTAGTTGGTCATGATTGTTTTAATTCTCTGTTTGTAAAATGTTAAGTGAATATTCCAAATTGAATTATAAATGTTTTAGTGTGTAATCTTTTACAAAATCTTCTTTAAGGTGGGATGGAAGGGGATGCGAGGAAAAAACCCAGTGTTTTTGCCGTTTTTATGGCAAAACATTTTTTTTTTGGCTAAAATAAATAAAATATTGCTCCAGTACAAACATAGTTTAATTTTCTTTGCATGGTGATATCAACTAAACAGTTGTTGAATATCTGTTACGGAGCATTTTTTTATTCAGAATGAAAGTGGTGTTACAAAAATATGTGCAAAACAAAGTGGTACGCAATAGAGTCAAGAAACCAGAAGGTGAAAGTGAGCGCTAAGGTTGTTTGTTTGGAATTCATGCTTTATTTTTGGCATATGTTGTTATTTGACCTTCATGTTTCACATTAATTTTCTTTTTTCTGTAGCCTCATAAAATGTTGTAATAGACTGCCTTGAAAAAATGTTGCCGACCGACGCTCTTGTGTCCATTAAACCGGCTATGTGAGCACTGCTGCAAGTGGAGTGTAAACATGTCCCATTTCATACTTGTGATAGCGTAAACAAGTTTATTTACATACAATGTGAGGAGAATACTGTCATAATGATAATCCTCCACACACATATGGCACAGGCAGGAAGTACACACACACACACTCTCTCTCTCTCTCTCTCTCTCTCACTACATTTGTCTGTTCCAGACTTAGCTGCTCGGCTATCACTTATCATTAGGCGCATATTTACTGTGGCCACATGGGAAGCATTTTCTCTCTGTTTTTAAATTATTATACTAGGCAATAGTTTTTCTATTTTTTGGTGGCTACAGACACGGAAAACAGGGAAATGTCAGGGGATTTAATCAAAAATAAGGAAAAGTCGGATTTTAAATGTTTGATTAATTCTGCACTTAAACATTCAAACAAAAGGGAATGTTTCTCGATGTAAACAAAGTGCATTGCCTAGATATTTATTTTAACATGAGATGGTTGTACAGGGCTTATTTTATAACACATTTACAAATAATATCTAGTTAAATAATAGAGAATTAACACAATCTTATAAGAATGTTGATGATTTGTTGCCTAGGATTTAAAAAAAAAGTGCTCAATATAATAAACGAAAAAATTCCCATTCAGCAAGAAAATCCGTAAACAGGGTAGGTCTAGAATTTTTTTTAATTGTTGTCTGAAAAACCTAGAAAAGTCAGGGAATTTTATCATAAAAGTTTTGTAGCCACCCTGTATTAACACCTCGGCACTTAAATTGTACACATTCCCAATATCTAGTTAGTTGTTTGTAAGTTTATGATGGGGAGCAGTGTTTTCCAGGGGCATGAGACTTAACCACTGACTTTTTTAAAAAAAAAAGTTTATTTTTAACACCTGCCTCGGTGGCGTAGTTAGCTAATACGCTTGTTGTGTTGAAGCTCGACTGCTGAGGACGGGGAGATTGAGGTTCGAATCTCGGTCGGGTGAACTGGGGGTGGTTTTCCCTAAATGGTTTTCCACTCTACCTCAACGCAAATGCGGGTTCACTTCCTCTAATTCAACCTTCCCAATTCCTAATCCAATAGAGTAATTAGTACTTAAAGCGTATAACCCAAACGGGTAGTAAGACGCGGTGCTAAATATTATTAATATATTATTTATTTTTAACACCACGTCTCACTACTTGTTTAGATCATTGTATATGTGCTAATACATTAATAAGTTAAGGATGAGGAAGGTTGAATTTAGACGAAGTGTACCCACATTTGTTTGTAGGGAGAGTGGAAAACCATTTAAATTAAATACCACCCTCATTATACCCGACTCTGATTTGAGCCCCAATATTCCTGTCATCGGCAGTCTACTCTCTTGTGAGAGTGATGCCTTTAGACTATTCGGACACAAAAGCCGGTCTGACTTTTTTTTTTACTTATCATAAAATATGGGCAACCTTGGTGACTTTGTGGTAAAATGCTCACCTCAGAACCCATTGTTCTTGGGTTCAAACCCAGCCAGAGTTGACAATTTTTTTTTTGGGTGGATAGAGATTCATAGCACAACTTCCTTTGAAAGGTAAGTAAACTGTCAGTCCCATGTTAATTGTGGCTTTCAAAAGAACTCTGGAAAGTATGTGAAAACACCTTTCTCATTAAAATTGGTAAATCTTTTCTCTCTCGCTCATAGAAATTATTGTGTGATATAATCATTTGGTTCAGAAAGTGCATTTTAAATACCTCAAATTTAAATAATTACCTAGATAATTGCTTATTACTTTATGGTGTATGGCAGTGTTTCCCAAACGGTGGCACGCAACGTTCCACTGACTTTTATAAACCATTAAATATGTTTGGGTAATACTAAGTTTAATAAACAAGTTAATAAGATGTTGCAAACTTACTTGAGCTTCCTCTTATTTCCCTCGTGGCTCTTTTAGCTTGCCACTGTGCTTCTATTAAAATTTGTAATGACTGTTAATACTTTCCAAGATATTGGGTTTATTTTTATTTTTTTATTATTACGAAGAGCTGGAAAGGGTATGCTTGCTAGGTCATGGCCCCAAAAGGCGTACTTGACTGGTTTACAAATTTGGGAAACATCTTTATAGAGGGTACATTTGTTAGTATTTTTTTTAGAAATAAACAGATCATATCTATCAGCCACCTAACCATTTAATCAAAATAAACCTAATAAGTAGAGGGAATTTTAAGGGAGTACAATAGCGTTCTCTTAGAGATCAAGGAACCACAATGTACACTTGATCAGTGATTGAAGCCAGGTCATTTGGTTCAAAGTATGTTTAACTATGTCACTATCTTCAGTGTTTGAACAATCTGATGGTAAGGGTGGGTGAGGCAGGAAGGTGAATCATAAACCTCTATACAACCAAACCAACTCGAGGAAGACAACATTGTTAGTTATGTAATTGTGACATTTGAAACTAGTTTGTTACTGGAAAGGTTAACTATTGACTAAATGACTATTCCTCCTGACTATTAAGGTCAAGGTTTGGTCTCGCCTTTTTGCTAGCACTCGATATAATTTCTTATGCAATTTTGTTTCCTATTTTAATTCCAGAGAAAGGCTATATGATGGTACTAGGACAATAGCACACACAAAATGGTTTCCTTGTGTTTAGTTGTGAATCTGGTTGCATGTATTTGTCTATGTCAAACATTTCTAATTTTTTAAAATTAATAACCAATTCTGGCTAAAAATTAACTTGGCTCGTCTTTTACAAGTTGACAATTACTGATTTTAATTAAATGCTATGACATCATTTCGGACTAGTTGGTAGCATTTTTATATGGGGGAAGGAACAATTAAATTGGGAAGGATTGAGAATGAGTGGATGGTGGAGTATTTTGCACAGTTAAAATACACCTATGCCTTGATCTTTCTTGGGGTTCAAGTTTAATAGGGTAAACTTAAGGGCTGCACCATCAGTCATTAAGAAAAGAGGATAGAAAGATACACTTAAAAAATACAGATTCTCATTGTAGCCAGTCGAGAGGTCACTTGGGCATACCACTTGTTTGGCCACTCCTGATGGTGTGGTATAAGATAGTGTAATTGTATGTTTCAGTAAGTCTCTTAACTAGAAATATTAATCCTTTTTACATTATTTGCATTCTATCTGAGCAAAAGTTTATCTTTAATACTGCCCTTCACACTGGTACTGTGTGCACAATTTGAATCGGTTCCATAGTAAGGTGTACCATTGATATGTTTGCAGGCACCAGTTTTACCTTCATGCTCGTCTGGACTTATCCGAAGGGCGGCTCAAGGTCACGGACTGGTCCCTGGCGGCCAGGTTGGTGGCATTCGTGGCTCAGGCTGAGAACACAGACATAGAACCTCTCACTGCCTTGCCCTGGTGTGAGGAACCCAAACCAGCCGACTTCCATCAACGCGTTGCTGCTCAACACCACACTATCAAAGTAGGAGCACAATCCACAAAACTCGGGTTAACATATTTAAGCGCTCACATCTGTGGGCGCACATACTAAATTTCAGGCTCATCATCTAGTCTGTTTGTTGATGACAGGAGGTCTGGGTCTGGATTCTTTCCAGGTGTTCTGCGAGTGGTTCTTCCCAGATACTGAATGTTTGACTGATCGTGTAGGAACAATACTGATGGACTAATGGACGGACTTACGAAAATACTGATACAATCCAAATTTTCTGATCACATCAGTATCAGTCCATCATTTTTACAAGTGGTGGGAGAGACTGACAGTACAACTGATTACAGACCATATGCACGCGCTCGTCAGTATTTCCTTGAGCCTCAGTAGAAAACAGACTGCCACCGCCTTTTTCTTATCACCCATGCTGTTTGTTGCATGCAGAAGCTGAAACTGATAAAAATAATGATAATAAGACTGACCATGTACAGGGTCTCTCATAAATACTGATGGACAATGTCAGTAGTTCTAATGACTGACAGTCTGACTGATTGTGTAGGGGCCCTATACATGTTTACACTTCATTCTGGGTCAATATCTATCTTGGGTTTATGACTGGCCACATTCAGGATTGTATTTTCACATTCTGATTACCTGTTCTAACTCCTGGTAAATCATAATTTTAACTTACTCAAACCTCCTTCGGTTGCAATATGGTCCAAGCCGTTACTCTCACAATAGGATATACCCCTGAAGATGGGGAGATCATGCTTTGATCCAATTCGGTGTATTGAGGGTGGTTTTTTCCAAATGGTGTCCCATTCTTAATCTCCAAGCAAATGTGGGGACATTTTCTCTAAATTCAACCTTCCTCTACCTTAAAACCTTAGCGTTGTTAGTACATAGGTGTATAACCCAAACAGGTAGTAAGACGTGGTGTTTAAAAAAATCACTACTCACTTTATCTCTTTTTTTAACTTGGTGTAAGTGCTAGATAACCTTGGTATAGAGTTCATTGTCTTTTGCTGACAGGGTATGAAACCATCGGCAGCAGAATATTGGCTACTTAAGGATGTGTCGAGTTTGGAAGATTTTGGCCAGGAGCTTTTCCATAGCAAAACGAGTCCTGGAGCAGCACTAGGTGTGGGCCCACATGGAGTCACACTCTACTATCCTGGGGACACAAACAAGCACAGGTGTGACACATTTACGGCATATTAAATTGTGCCTAAATAATTTTTTCCGCTGGAAAGGAGAAAAGAACAGTTTAAATAAAATTTGTATCTAAAAAAAATGTGGGATTTTTAATTTTTATAGGGTTTTTGAATTATTTTGAAGATTATATAAACATTGAATCATACTTATTAGTTGTACTTTACCTCTATTCTGAGTGTTATATTATAAAACCAAATGATTTAATCGACGGGATTGAAAAATGTAACCTGTATAGGAGAATTGAACCTGCAACCTTTGGCTTAATGCTACACTCTATCACTGATCTACCCAGGGATCATCCTGTGCTCAGATTCATTTTTCACTCATATTTTAAGGCGGACTCTGTGATTGACATGTAAATATCATCGGCTGCCAAGAGCTATAATTAATATCACAGTCGCCGGCGACTCGGCTGTGGCTTTACGCTGCCAACAGCTTAAATGCAGTATATGTTTCAAGCGAATCAATATGGAAGAAAGCATTGCTATAAAATCAAGTATATATGATTGTAGTTAAATAATAACTATATCAGGAATGGGTGATAATAACTATGGACATTTTCTCTTGATACTCGATACCAATCCATTAGATAGGATTAACCACACTGACATTAATTGATACTACCCGTTCTCTTTACAAAAAAAAACAAACCCCCAAACGTAAACCATGAGTGGCCACGACCGTAGAATATGACTCGTTTTACTAACTCAAAACTCCGTGAAAAACGGCTGTAGGTTCATACTTTTTGATTTGACACCTCCTCTTTAACATGCTATTATTGGCTGCTACTGTCGCTCTGCACGTGGCAGTGGAGAACAAAGTCTAAAGAACCGCTTCATGACCGCCGCCACAATTTTTGAAAAATTTTCGTCAAACTTTTTTTGTTTTTTATATTGTAACATGCCAATTAAGTGTGGTGACACTACAATCCCCATATTTTATTGCCGTGGACTAGCAAACATATTTTTAATTGATTTTATCGCAAGGATTTTTCAAGATATTCTATTTTTTGATACTCGATCCTATTTTTTAACTACCCACTTGATACTCCATACGCCCAAGTATTGAGGTATCGTGAAAAGTATCGACCCATCTCTAACCTGGACACGAGAATGGAGACACAGTTCATGTCTGTAATTATAATCATTCATCCTCCAAGCTTTGACTTTAATATATACTTAAATGTATATCCTGATTCCTTCCAAATGTATTGGATAAAATTAATAAATCCAGCCCATATTTGGCCTAGCGGTTTTTAAATTAATTCTCTTAATGTCCTGTCTGCTCCCAATTCACTTAAGAATCAAAATAAAAGTTTGGTCAATTAAGGGCCCTATTATTTTTTTGTTATCCATGCAATAATATTTATAATGAAGAGCAGTTTTTTTAACATCAATTTCTTAACTTATTTAAACTTCTCAAAACTCCAGAAAGATCTAGCTACTTCCTGTCGACTGTTTGTGATCACCGCTTTCGTGTGTTTATCAGTGTCCCATACACGGCCATCAATAGCGCCTCGTCACACCGTCGTTTCTTCAACCTTGTCTACCTGAACCTGGAGGCGGATAAGAAGACCTTCAATGTCAAGCTGGACACTTCTCAGGCCGCAGCGGGTCTCTATCGAGCCATCACAGAGAAACATGCCTTCTACAGCTGCGAGACTGTTTGCAGAGCGGTCACCACACAGTTTATCAGGGATCTCAAGGTTATTAGTAACCGTTATTACTGCTTCAAAAACAAGCGCGAAACCAGAGTGAGCACTGGAACTATAACACTCATTCGAATCTAATTATAAACTCATTGTCAAAACCAAGAGAGAATGGAAAGATATCCACCCTGCATTGTAACTGTATTGATAATTCAGTAGGTCATTGTTAGCTGCCAGAAGAATCTGTGCTGTGTTTCTGATATTAAAATGTGGTAAAACATTTTAGAAGCACCTGCACATTAAGACAAGCATTCAGGGGACCTAAAATACTGTTAAGTTTTTACTTAGTGGTTTATTTGAGACATTTTATTTTTTATCTATAACTTCTTCAAAATATTAGAGTTGTATTATGTGTGAGACCCATACTATATTCAGGCCATTATGATGCTTAATGTGATTTGCAATTGAGAGTAGAAGAATTGGTGTCATTAAACTAGGAAGAAGGGTGGAAGGCTAGAGGAAGATGCAGGCATTTTACTAAATAAACCCGGCCATGCTGGAAATTGTTGATGATGATGATGATGACTTAATGAGATGACTTGGCCTCTATTGTGAATTGAGGTTACATCTTTTCTATTAGTTACTAGTTTAAAGACATGTCAAGATTGGTGGATCAGAAGAAAAAAGGTTGAGGATGGAGCCACATTGTTACAAAGTTTTTTTTTTTTTGCAGGGCACAATAGTATCAATCTTCAATGAAGACACATCGCTAGGTAAGAAGTATGTGTTTGACATCAAGAGGACATGCCGCGAGGTTTACGATAATGCCAGAAGAGCGCTTTATCAGACAGGCAACAGTGTGTTCCAACCTCAGGAGGATGAGGGTTGTGCGTCTACTGTGACACTGTGTGATGGGTGCTCAGAGGAGAACTGCAAGGTACCTACTTGCTAAACTTTCTTTCTTTCCTTCCTTATGTAGATATGATAGAATTGTATAATTATGAAGCACAAATAAGTATAATACAATATTTATGTTAGGACTTTGTGAGTACTCGAATTTTGAGCTTCAAGATGAGCTCCTCATTAAGCTGCATAGAGTCGAATGTAACGTAAGCAACGATTTAATGTAACGTGAATGCTTTAGACATCACACGAGCACACCGTGAATAAAATTGCAAATTGTCTGATCCATCATTCGCGGTGAATATGTTGAACAAACAAGTGCTAGTTATTGGTGCTGTTTTTATCGCTTTGTATTTAATTATGCAAAGTGAAAATAAACCTGGACGTCGTCTTTGGCTGAAAACTATTGAAAGATACAGGATTCTGAATCAATTTTGGATTTAAATACCTTTGCCATTACCCTCACTCTTTTTTGACCTTTCCTTTTCTCTTCAATATGATGCTAGCAAACTTATAATTTATTATCGTATTTTCACATTCCTCCGCATCAATCTCCAAGTTCCAATTTATGACCAGGTGTCATTCTTCAAATGTGTTTGAGTGTTTCTGATTTCACAAAGTTTCTTTACTTTTGTATATCTCGATCTAGTTGAGTGATTTCTCTTCACTCCATATATTCACATCAGGAAGTCAGTCTAAATAAGTAAAGTAAATGAGTAGATTTCAATAAGTAGGTTAAAACAGAAATAAATTAAGTAAACAGACCACCATTTGCACATTCACCACTAATCATGTCCAAACGTACACTGTGAGCTCCTTTGTGTTTGCTCCTAAAACCGACAGCTAACCGATCATAACAAACCTCAGAACGAGCACTACACAAATAATTTAATAAGAAATAATAATTAATAATTTTATTGTCTTTAAAGACTTGAGTGTTGAAACCATTTTAATTACTTTATCGATTATATTTTTATTTGAGTGGTGATCTTATTTTTGAGTAATTTTTAAAAATTGTTATTTCTAATTTAAAAACCAATATTTCCAGTTTTTAGACTTTTTCCCTCAAAAGTATTTACTATTTATAAAAATTAATGTAATTCTGATTTTAAGTTGTTTTTGTATACTTATAAGATCTGACATTTTAAAGAAGGTGTTTACATTTTATGTTTGTTTCGACTTATGACATTTTGAATAAACTATTTTACTTAAATAAACAAATATATACTCTTAACATTTCTTAAATCACGAATATACTTAATTTCTTCTTTAATTCTGGACCAATTTGAAATTCAGACTTGGATGATAAAACTCAAGCTTACAGACATTGAACTAGCACCTATTTACAAACACTTTAATATAGGATTAAGTGAAATGACACTTTTATATTTACGTGTTTGTAAATATTAGCTTTTTATTTTAATTTGCGCTTCCCTTTCTCTAAGTCTATTTACAGTACCATAATACCATAGTATCGTACCATAGTACCATAATAAGAACTGAGCGCTAGTAAAGTTATGATATCTACTTTCATGTATTCATATGTTAAGTCATGTTATCTGCATCTGTCTCTTTTGATAGTTAGTATTAATACTTATAAATACATATAATACTAATAATAATGTAAAATGTTATTATATTTGGAAGAAGGTACAGGAAAGGTGGATAGAAACATATAAAAGGGGGACAAACACAATATGGGCTTTACAATGAAAAGAAGAACACAGTTCACACTTTACACTGCTGCNGAGTTCCGATAGAATGAAACCTAGGTCGGGGGATTGGGCGGTGACGATCAATTTTCTTTAAGAGACATCCATTACCTCTTTGTCCATTGGCAGCAGTGTAAAGTGTGAACTGTGTTCTTCTTTTCATTGTAAAGGCCATATTGTGTTTGTACCCCTTTTATATGTTTCTATCCACCTTTCCTGTACCTTCTTCCAAATATAATACAATTAACTCATAAAGCGAAAAGAGGTTTTTCTTATAGAGCTATAATGTAAAATGTTATAACTTTTGGCCATAAAATGTTTGCTTTTTCTAAAAGGCCTTGCTTATAGTAAGTCTAATACACTTTATTTCAACCATATTATTTTAAAGCATTCAATATTGCATATTTCCAGCAATCCAAGCAGCGGCTGTCCAGGTTTCTTGAGGCCATGTCTTGTCGTATTTGCATGGACAGAGCTATTGATACAGCCTTGTTCCCTTGCGCTCACATAATCACATGTGGGGAGTGTGCTGCACGCTGTGAACGTTGTCCACTCTGCCGTGCGCAGATTGAGCAGTCATCACGCATTTATCTGCCTGTTGAGCTCTCTCATTTGGACAACAGCTAGGAGTGAGTAGAACTCTTGTTTTTAATTAGGGATGCAAAATGATACCAACATTATTCACCTACACAAAACGAAAAGTAAAAAAAAAAAGGGGGATGAAAAAAAAATCAGTATTTTCAGATTTTGATTAAAAATTAGAATAAAAAAAATCTGTACTCTTCCCGTTGTGCCAGAAATGTTGGGAGTGTTCACTTTGCAAGGCGCGTCCCTGATATTTTCCCAGTCAACTTGACTGACCAAGCCATTGCGAGGTTGGAGCAGTGAGATGAACAATGCAACTAGTTATTAAGGTGGAGAGGATGCCATCCAGCATTGGACACCAACATAACCTTCCCTTATGAACGTGTTAAAATAGGTGTTCTTTCCGACGTTGTAATACTGTGCTACGTTTGCTCGTCGAGACACCATTTTATGTGTGGTGATGATGAACCGAGCTTTTCTTTAACTCACTACCAATAGTGTCTTGGAGCTGACGTATAGAACAAGGTTGTATGTTTCAAATTTTAAACTATTTTATATTAACCGACATGTTTTTTTAAAATAATTTTTCTTTCCTCATTTAGAGAGGAGTGTGAAACGCGCAACCCAACTTCCTTGGTTTTCTCTTTTAGGAAGTTGCGTTGCGCGTTTCTTTCCTCATTTATTATTTTTATGTTAGAAATATTACATTTTGTTTTTTTATTGAATGTGACATGTTTTTAAAATTGAATTTTTACTAATTTGTGTAGTGGTGCATGAAAGCCATGAACCACATAAGTAACATTATAAGTGTCTTTAATTAAAATATTTTTTTTATATATAAATTCAATTCTTATTAAAAAAGTGAACTATCTTAGAGGATTGATATATCACAGCACTATATTATAAATGTTTGTTTTAAAAACTAAACAATTAAAAAAACACAAATCACATTCTTTGCGCAAGAGTGCTATAATACTATTTTTTAAAAGTTTCCCACATATTACCATGAGCTTAGATGGCTCATATTTAATTTACGATGTATTTTCTTGATAAAAAACCTACTGGTGGTGTATGTGTAGTTAAGAGTTTACATTAAGTATGGTTCCAAACACTAAAAATAGCTCTTAGCTTATTATAAGTGCCTGAAATAACAATGTCTAGTTTTAATTTAAACAAATGGTATGATAAATAATAAAAGTCTTTATTGAAAATAAAAAATAAGATTTTTATTTACTTCTCAATAAACTGCACTAAATTTGTTACAAAGATACAAAATACCTTTATACGATCTGAGTCATGCTTCTTAAAGATACATACAAATAAAGAACTCATTCATACTAGTTTTTGAACAAATTCATTATATATTTTGCTAATGTGAATTTTTAAGAGACATTGTTCTTGTGACATAACTAAAAACTATCCTCGTCAGGGGCGTGCGTGAAGTCCACTTTTTAAATTCAAAACAACTTTAGAATATATGAAATAGTCTCAAAACTGAATCAAAGTTTGAATATTTTGGGTTTTTTATGATTGAAAAAAGTCGCTATTTATATACATTTTAATGCATTAAAATTACTTGGACTGTTTTCGATTGCACAATTGTTTCTAATAATTCGTTATATTCTGCTAGATTAAGTTAATATCGTAATTCAAAAGTAATTTATTTCAGTTTTTTCCCCAATGAATGTTAATTTGCAGTTCATTTACCTTAAAATCTAAGAATTGGTTTTATTGTTCATAAATTGAGTATTTTCACTTTCAATATTTTTATTGGTAAATCTTCCTATTTGTCAAAGCCCAAATTCATTTTGAAGCCAAGTTGAAGTGTGCATTTGTTTCGAAGTCAAGTCAAAGTTTCGAAGCTTTGCACACCTCTAATCCACAAAGAAATCTTTTTGATAAGAAAGCAATATAGGTTTTAAAAAAACTAATTTCTCTGTGTCGCTGAGACATGTTGCATATATCCAAAAATTCGAGATTGGCCAAATTCACTAGTTTACAAATTTGAATCTTGAATTTACCTTTGAATCCTTAATCCGAATCCTAGAAAAAATTATGAACATAACAATAAATATAATATAATACTATTATTAAAGATGTAATTTTCTATTTTAAATAATGATTACTGTAAATCGGAGGTAAAAGGTATAATTTAGTATGCCCCAATGGGATTAAAACCTTTAAAAGATTTATAAGTTTGACAAAAAATAATCATAAATTGTAAATAGTTCCTTTTTAACGAAGGTTCACAAAAAAAATTGCTGTTCTAACAACAAAGCTAATGGCGAGAAACATTAATGTCGTCTTCCTCAAATAAATAGTTGCTTTTTTACAGGGTCACAACAGAGAACTCTAGGATAATCTAGGACGGGTTTAGTAACTTGAAACTTCGTTACTGTGATTACTGTAAGAAATACCGCAGTGTAAAAATATTTGTAATCAAATAGTCAGTGTCCTCAAAATAGTTGGACACCTTAATCGTCTATAGTATAAAAAGTTTTACCAGATTTAAAATAACAAAAGTGAAATTAAATCAAATCCATTCAATAGAAGGTTAAAATTATAGATACTGACCTATGTAATATAAAAGTGTGCTCTATCTCGACAATATCTCCTCCAGCATTACGCAGATAGTATCTTGGTTATCCTACTTGTATACTTGATCTGACCCAGTGCTCTATCCTGAATAACTTATTATGCTGGTATGACAATAAATCTAACAAAACAAATATAAGATGCAGTTAATACCAGAGTACAATATTTTTCTTGGATAGAATTAGACGTAAATTTTTAATTCAGAGTAGAAATTCAAAGCTAACCTCATTATTGTTAAACATTAAAAATATTCGATTCATATTTTTCATTGTAAAAGTTATACAGTTTAACAAATATTTACTCTTCTACAAATAATGTTTGTGTTCAGTTAAGCAACCTTTTAAATATATGGAGTATTTAGAAAAAAAAGCTTTATGTGTTTTTCTAGTACTAAAATAAATTTGAAAATTCAACTTGTCACAGTAGTGTTGACCTAAAATGTATTTAATGCTGGTTGGCATTCTTGCAGTAGTATTGGAGATTTGTGGTCAGGGTGGGTTCTAATGCAATGCTTTATTTTATCAATGCAAAAAAAAAGTTATAATTTAGTGTTTAAAATCATGTTTGTGGATGTAAGAAGCGGGTTAAGGAAAGCTGTCTCTGGTTTCATAGCGGAAAAACGGTTAGTTACAAATATTGGTGTGTGAAACTAGTAATTTTATTTTGAAGCAAAATGAGATTTAAGCCTAGTTAAAAATTTTAGTAAATACTGGACTAATTCTCGAAACACTAAAGCGAGACATAACCCGATTGCTGATGTAACCCCTCCTCACGTTCCTTTACTTAGTTCAGGCCTTCTCATCATTGTTATTTTACTTTAACTTCTGATTTTACTACTAAAGCCAGTCGACTTAAGTTCAATTATCACACAAAAATGTTACAAATTAAATTTATTTATGAAAAGAAGGATTTAGAAGGTTCACAATTCTGGAATAAGTGTGCTGATCGCCAGCTTAGTCTGATTCAACCGTGGAAGTTTCGTTTATTTTCTTAGCTATTGAATTACACTACTATATACTGGAGTTTTGGTATTCGAGGATGGTAATGTGTCATTGTGCCCTTACCCTATACTTCACTTTTCACCAACCAGCATACACTGTCTTCAAAAAATAGAGCGTTAGATCCAAATTCAAAAGTTAGTTTAAATAGAAGGAAACCTCCAATGTCAAATCAGGTCGTGCTCATGATTCACACACAGGAATGGTTATACAAATTATAAATATTTCACTATATCTACAGGTTTATCTATCATATCCTAGAAGAAGTGGGTGTTAAAAAATAACCAAATTGTTAATTTCATCTCCTACTGGGTAAACTTTCATACGCAGTATAGTATTTATTTTCTGTTTCATCACCACACTTAGTAAAATGGAAACTTAAAAAAAACCCACCTAAAGTCGCTATGAAAACATTTTGTTTTAAAAAACATCTTTTAAAACAAACTATAAAACAATAGAGGAGCTCTTAAGCCAGAATCCTGATCTGTTGCATTTGAGATAAGTGACTGTTATAATTTTGACGTTTCCCCCCCTTCCATGCTTATATACACTAATGTGAGTGCATTTCCTTAAATATATCCTTCTCATTCCTACTGGTTGGATTGTGGCTAAGAGCCCTTATGTTTAATGTGCAAATAAAATGTTTAATCAAATTGTTAGATTTCAAATGGACATTGGAATTGGGGGGCAAGTTTCAAACCCGTATTAAGTTATAATTTAAATGATGGACTAATTATTATGTTGACACTTTTTTATTTAGCCTTGAGGGCGGGCATACATTATTTTATATGTATGAAAAAAAATGTTTTTTTGAACTCTCTTGTAGTTACACACTAATCACTGTTTGCATAATGCTCGATAATTGTTGAATCTCAGATATGAATAAGATCTTTTGGGTAATTTTGGGCACTTAAACTACCATACTTATATTATCAACATACTCGTATGAAGGGGTATGTTTAAATGGTAACTAACACAAATATTAAATTAAGTTTACAAACTATTTCAACACACTAAGCAACAGATAATGTGGCATAAATGCATATAAAACACAACAAACTATGACAATGTTTATCATAGTCCTATTTTGGTTCGCTCCAAAGTGAAAATTCAAAACTGAACGTTCTCCCCGGTATGACCAAGATCAAAAAATCAAATTATATTAATAGTTTTGGTCAATTTGTTTAGTTTGTCATTTTAATAGCAGGCAGGCTCTTGTTACTATTAGTTTCATCCATCATGAATTTAACTACATTCAATTCATAAGGTATGTTTGATCTCTAGGCAACAAAAACTACTTAACCATTTTCACTCACCTGCAAAGCTTTTTGAAAAATAACACTCATTTAAATTACTTCTAACTAGCTCACCTAACCAAGATTGGCTGGCGGAAGATTTCTAAACCATGAAACAGTAACTTTTACCATGAGACTAAGTAGAAGCCGAAAAATTATTATATTATGCTTTTACCTTTATTTGAAAGCTGGGCAATTCTTACTTTATTATGCTTTTACTTTATTTAAGAAGCCGAGAAATTCTCACGTTTATTTTAGAAAGCCAGCAAATTCTCACGTTTTTATGCTTTACCACCTTTAGCAGGCCGGTAAATTCTCTTTTTTTATGCTTTACTTTCCTTAGGAAGCTTGGAAATTCTCAAATGTTCTATGAGTTATAAGTTTGCTATGATTAAACGTAGATAGTGTTTATTTATTCAATTACCTTTTTAAAACAAATTTGATAAAGTACAAAAGTTACAGTTTCATGTTCTATTGACACCTCTATGCCAGAGGCAGCTTCTCATAACTTCTGTAAAATTAATGTCTGCAAGTTCTCGTGTTATTAATATATAATATAAAATAATTGTGTGCATGTTTGTGTATGAAAGTGGGACCTGAAATTAAAGATTGCTATGAGCAATTTTATAGTCATATTAAGATGTAAATTTTATCATTCTTCTCCATTAAAGTTAAGTTGAACAATTTTCTTATGTAAAAAATTCAAAAGTGATGGTAGTTTAAAATTTGAGTTATTTATTTTGCTTGGTTTATAATATTTTATTTGTAGCTTTGCATCTGAGCTACAATTCTTGGAAGTTATTACATCGAAGTTTCCCAGTTGTTATCATCTGAAAAGGGATCATACTTTAACTGTGTGAAAAATTTAAACATACTTTCAAAGTTGGGTGTTCATAAATTATATAGCTCTTAACGCCAGCATCATGATCAACTTAACATTCATTTAACTTTCTCACATAATACAACACTATGTGACATAAAGACTCTACTCATGTTTTTAAATGTAAGCCACCATGAAGCGGTTAACTTAATATTCACATAACATTCACTTTACTTAAAGAGTTGTCCAGGGGAGAACTGTCATATGTTACATGAATGTTGGATGAAGGGCACAATGTTTTCTAGCTATCCAATCATTTTACAAGCCATGTCATCGCAGCTATTTAGTACCTTATATGTTTGTTTATGAAATGCAGCCAACAACTTTGGTACAGTTTTGCTGCGTCTTGTGAACTCTAAAATGCCTCTTGTTACACTTTTTTTTTTTACATCCAATAAAGCTACTATTTCAAGCAATTGTATCCTAACTGGCCCTAATTATTAGGTTTGTTTTCGAACACTCCAAATTTGTTGTCTTTGTTTTGCTCGAGTTGTTTGTTACGTGAAGTTATGTGAATCCTGAGAACACGCTAGTTTCTTTACGTTAAGTGAACCTTAAGAGATCATTACATTACGTGAGCTTTAAGTTGATTGTGATCCCAGCATAAAGAGACAGAAGATTATTTAAGTGTGTTGCCAATTTTTAGGGTTAGACTGTTTAATGTTCTTATTAACTTTGACTCTTTACTACTGACAAATTTTTATTAATGGTTTCTAGTCATATTAAGAAAATATTGAGTTCAACTAATACCTTTTAAGGCAAGGTGGAAGAAAATGTTTGTTTTTTACTGTTATTATAGCAAAAATATTTTGGCTAGGTTAAATAAAAAATGCTTGAATATTTGTCATATACATAATATTAAGAACTGTGAAGATTATTGTATATAGAAATTTAATTTAAACTTATTTCGAATAAAGTTTTGTTTTATTTAAGCCAAAAATGTTTTTCTTAGTAAAAACTAGAGGTGTGCCGATTCAGTAAAACCGATTACCGATACCGATTACTTTACCGTTTTTAATTTCCTTAAACACTTCAAAATTTATTTTACATTAGTCTTCTTTACAAATTTTGGAACATAAACTAAAAGCATGTGGCGAAAGTTGGAACTAGACTGTTAGTTTTATCAACGGTTAGAACTTATATTTCTTGATCTGGTTATTTAACCTTTGCATAGCCCGCAACCTAGATGTGGTGTGTATATAAGTTTTTTTAATCGATTTTGATCACTAAATTCCCACCTAGAAAGTTTTGCTGTTAAAAAAACGATTAATCGCCATAATCACCGATTACGATTCATCGGGATCCGCATCGGTACGCCCCTAGTATAAGCCCTAAAAATAGTTACCTAAATTTTCTTTTCTTTGCACTCTACTTTAAGTGTAGATATAATGGTGTCTGACAATCAATAAATCGAAGGAGAGAACAGATATAGAATACATTAAAACCACCCATGCCTAGTGAAAGTTAGAAACAGATTTATTTCCTGTAATTTTTGTGGATTACACTCACATTTGCAAATATTTAAACGCAAATGATCAGTTATCACTTTATTTTAGACAAAAATAAAGGAAAAAAAAAATTAAAGTTTTTGATTTTGTAATCAAAAGGCCAGTCTTGTTTTCCATGCTAAAAAAAAGGAAAACAAAATGCTTTAATCTAGGCATGTCAAACTCTCGACATTATTAATGATTTTATGCTACCTGATGATGAACCATCATGCAATCCGACCCACCCTATTTTTATATTCATAAATGTCGAGGAAATATAACACTTTTGAATGTGATACTTAGGAATATTTGCTTGATTTATCGAATAAGTCTGGCATGTAAAGTTGGTGGACCAAATCTTCTAACATGGCTTTGACAGGGTCCCTAAAATTGTTGAATTTGCATACCAAATATGTCCAATGTTTGGAAGCACATCTGTATGTATGTTAACACTTATTTTCTCAAATAAAAAAGAACACACTCAACTGCTTTTGGCTTGCGGATACACATGTCGACAATGATTTTTAAAAATGACTTTGGTTTTATTTTTATCAAAGTATTCTTAATGTTTAACATGACCCTTATATTCAAACTAGTCTGACATTCCTGATCAGCTAACATAGAATATACATCAGAGAATTTTATTTTTGGGGCCTATCTGGAATTTTGACTGATGAGGCGAGCCCAACGTGACATTTATATTCGAGAGAGTGATGACATGGGGGGGAAAATATGTGTGGTTTGTTATTCCTTGGACCTTCAGTTTTCTAATAAGAGATATATTTCAAGATTTTTCACTATCATATTTAAAAAAAGGTTTCTTATGTTTCACATTACAATAAAAGTAATTCACAAACAATTTACAATAATCTGATGAAAAAAATCATATTATGGTTGCGAGACAAATAAATTGGTTTGTTTTTCACAGAGGCTAGAAGTAAAAAAAACCCCAGCCATATTGTGGTTTGAATAATTTATGAACTCTCTCATACCTCTTTTTTATTGAATGTATACATGGTTATATTTAGTTCAAATAAATTTAAGTTAGACAGTCCTTGGGTCAATGCAAAATTGGTATATTTTGCCAAAATCTGGCTTGGTATTAGTTTTAAAATATAACTACTCTAAACAAATTGATTTAGTATCTATTGTAGTGTGTAGTATTAATGTTAATTTTAACCTTGTAGTTTGTTTTAGTTTTTATGTATATCTCTGATAAAAAATAATCACAAATTTTCATTAATTTTTTTAATCAAGTATTTTTTTAAAGTGAAAATAAGATTTCACAGAAATTAAGTACTTTTGTAAATATGTGTTAAACACACTAATTAGTGTACTATATAAAAAGCTTTTAAATGTTTTAAGATTTCAGGATGTGTAAAACTTTACTCGGTTTACAATGAAAATAAGATTAAAAAAACTTTGAAGAGTAAATTAAGTTTCTCTCACAAAGAATGTGAACAATTTCCTTTAACTTTTTTCACCAATATTTTATTGGCTACCGTAATATTTAAATGTTTGTTCACAATCATGACTTGATCTATTGTCACACATTTTATTTATCCTTGTCCATGGTAAATCACATAAAATATAGGTCTGATAGTTGAATTCTTACCATGTTGAACTTAATTTTTAACAATTCATACTTCGGATGCACCACACATACACACACACATACACACACACACATATATTCATATATTTTTGTGTGATGTAATGTTATTCTATGTGCCTATATATCTCCTTTTTATAGCCAATTCTATGTACATTGTACAGCTTATAATAATTATTCAATTCATCTCTTATGTAATACATTTTTTATCACTTTGATCCCTTGGTATTTTGATAAAAAGAGAGATGACTTGACTTCTGATCATATTGGAATTACTGGCAGCAAAGTCGCTCACAACCTATCAAAACTGCTCACACATTTAGTAGAATTTAGAAAATTTGCTAGATACATTGTTCTGGACCCGTCAAGCCATAGCTTCTCTTAAAAAAATAACTGTCTGGGGCATTAAAAGCTTGGATTTTACAACCTCCCCCCGTTCCGTATTAATATTTGTGCTGTGTGCATTATAACTAACCTGTCCTTGCAATGTAAATATATGTAGGCAAATGAATTGTAATAAAGTCTTATTTAATTTGTTATTATATTCATAGAATATTATTGGAAATTAAAAGGATTGGCAATCAGCTTACTTCTGTTTGTAATTACAGCTCTTAAATATTTAACACTACTTTAATTCACATACACACACACAATCTCAATGCTTTCGCTGCCACAGTGGTTGACTGTCTATTGATTTACTACATTACCAAACCTCAATTTAAGATATATTTTCTTTAAACTCCTTTTCCAATTTTTTTTTTATCTGGTACCAAGTGCTGCTATCCAAGTATAAAACGCATTCCAGCCAATAACTATGAAACAACAAAACAAAAGATGGCCAACTACTTAAGCATGTCTACTCATTATAAAAAAAAACTGTCTTTACTATTAAAAACTTATAAGATCTTGTGTACATATGTTAATGTGGCCTAGATTTTCAAGGCCTATACATTTAAATCCTGAAAGTTTCCAATTATATTACTCAACATAATACTTATTGTGATAGTCACATGAAGATTTTGTGATTAAAATAAATGTCAGGACTAATAGAAAGTTGCACAACCACCCAGATTTGATGTATAGGTATGTTTTCATTAGACACTTAGCTCTAGGAAGGTAACAGCTCTATTTGTCTAAAGAGATACATAAGATAATTTTTCTTGCCAACATCTTTTTGACCTGAATATTTAAGAACATAATCAGTTTTAAAACCATCACTGTACGGTTTTTTAAACTCTAATTTGGGCTTCCTATAATTTATACATATAAGGACTTGTAATAAATAGTATGTATTTTAATGAAATAAACAAGCAGTTGCCTTAAGAATGTATGCTAAGCCATTATTAGAAAATATCTCTATACATCCAGTCGAGAGTTGAGTCCTGGCTTCTTGTCTAAGAATATAAATTGTCTCCATTGTTACTTTTGAAAACTTCCATTTTCTTACTGTGTGTGTGTTGTTTGCATTAACACTTTTTTTTACTTAAAATGTTGGGTTTGTATCCAGAATATAGAATTAATTAGTAATTTTTAAGTATTTTTAATTACCTAAGTATTCAAGCTATGTGTTGTTTCTGTTAGAAACATCGTTGGTATTTGTTTTATAAACTGTGAATGAATACATATTGTAAACTATTTTCTTTGTGAATTATGATAATAAATGAATAAAATGTTATATTTGGATCATATGTTGCTTTTCTCTTATTAATACACCTTGGTTTAGGCAATTGATTAAAATAAAATGTATTTCGAATATTTCTCAGTCACATTGATACTCTAATATATTATAATTGTTACCAGTGTCCTTTTTTTTAATAATCTTTCACTTTTATTGATAGGATTGGTTCATTGCCCAAAAGATTGACTGATATGATCGGCACAACTTTAACCCAGTTGGTGAGGATTTGATTCAAGTTCTTGAGAGAATGCTGGGCATTCTCTTAAAATCTGCCCTACTCCATTTCACTTTATTAGTGTAAATTGAAAAAAAAAAAAAAAAA
>CABEEJ010000082.1:156814-172466 GCA_901482245.1 Timema douglasi | reverse complement strand
AAAAAAAAAAAAAAAAAACTGAAGAAATATAGGAATTATGGCGGATAAAGTGAATTATCTATAATCTAGTTTTGGTTCAAGGATTTAATAATGTGTGTGTGTTTTTCTCGCTCACTGCTGAATAATTCTAAATAAGCGATAACTGCCAATTTTCTTACATTTGCAGGAGTGTGAAGTATAAATTACATCCTTATTTGTCCAGCAGTGTTAAATATTGACTACTTAGTCTTTGTACACTGATAGCAATATACGATACGAATTGCAACCCTCTTGTCCATTGACAGGAGAGTGAAGTCTGAACCATCTGTGTTCGATAACAGTAGGGTAAAGTATGGACCTTCTTTGTTCAATAACAGCAGGGTAAAGTATTAACCCTCTTTATTCAATAACATTTGAGTAAGGTATGAAACCTCTTTGTTCAATAACAGTAGGGTAAAGTAAGAACCCTCTTTATTCAATAACAGTAGAGTAAAGTATGAACCTTCTTAGTTCAATAACAGCAGGGTAAAGTATGAACCCTCTTTGTTCACTAACATCAGGGTAAAGTATTAACCCTCTTTATTCAATAACAGAAGGGTAAAGTATGAACCCTCTTTGTTCACTAACATCAGGGTAAAGTATGTACCCTCTTTGTTCAATAACAGAAGGGTAAAGTATGAACCCTCTTTGTTCACTAACAACAGGGTAAAGTATGAACCCTCTTTGTTCACTAACATCAGGGTAAAGTATTAACCCTCTTTATTCAATAACATTTGAGTAAAGTATTTAACCCTCTTTATTCAATAACATTTGAGTAAAGTATGAACCCTCTTTGTTCAATAACAGAAGGGTAAAGTATGAACCCTCTTTGTTCAATAACAGAAGGGTAAAGTATGAACCCTCTTTGTTCACTAACAGCAGGGTAAAGTATGAATCCTCTTTGTTCAATAACAGAAGGGTAAAGTATGAATCCTCTTTGTTCAATAACATAAGGGTAAAGTATAAACCCTCTTTGTTCACTAACATCAGGGTAAAGTATTAACCCTCTTTATTCAATAACATTTGAGTAAAGTATGAGTCCCTAACAGCAGGGTGAAGTATTAACCCTCTTTATTCAATAATAGTAGAGTAAAGTATGAACCCTCTTTATTCAATAACAGCAGGGTAAAGTATGAACCCTCTTTATTCAATAACAGCAGGGTAAAGTATGAACCCTCTTTATTCAATAACATTAGAGTAAAGTATGAACCCTCTTTGTCCAATAACAGATGAGTAAAGTATGAACCCTCTTTGTTCACTAACAGCAGGGTAAAGTATGAACCATCTGTGTTCAATAACAGCATGGTAAAGTATGAACCCCCTCTGTCCAATAACAGCATGGTAAAATATGAACCCTCTTTGTCCAATAACAGAAGAGTAAATTATGAACCCTCTTTGTTTAATAACAGCAGGGTAAAGTATGAACCATCTGTGTTCAATAACAGAAGGGTAAACAATTAGCTTCTATATTCTTTTCATTTTGATAGAGATTTTTATTTTATTTTTGTTTCTATCATTGATCTTTTCTTTCCTACATATTCTTGCATGTAAAACATCTTTTTAATGAGCAGCATTTTGGGTGTCATAGGAAGAGATAGGTTAAGAAACAAGGTTGAAGGAGAGAATTAGGAGTACAGTGACTGAATGAGCTAATAAAGGAAGTAATAATAAGAAGAGAGAGAGCCAAAAAGAATGTTAGAGTTTAAGGATACCAAAAAAGCCCAGTACAGAGGCCAAAAAGGAGGCGGAAATAACAGATTTCTGAGGTATTTCAAGCCTCCTACTGTAAGCATCTACTATAAGGATTTACTCTTTCTGGAGGGGTGCTAGACTCCCAACAAAACGATCTACTCTACCTAACTCATCAATATTTTGATTCATAAAAGGTAAGGCTAAAAAACTTTATAATTGCAATTTAAACTTCTAAAAGCATTGAAAATAGATAATAAATATAGGATTGTTCTTGTTTGCACTTCTGACTAAGCTAATGATTTTTATTTGTTAAGATTTATACTTTGTGCAAGCAATAGCTGATGCATTTTATCATCACCACACCTCTCATATATTGTCATTAATATCCTTAACATTAAGCTACAGTTATGAAACAACTCACTTCTACTAGCGCTAGTAAGAGTTAGTAGCTTGTTGATGCTTTTGAACTTGTTCTTGCGTTGTAGAGTGGTTATGAATTCGGGCGAGTTCTCAGCTGCTCGGTATCACATGATTTTTTTGAAAGTGCACATATAATTGAGTTGTCTATGAGTTAAAAGTTATTTGCATATGAAAGTAGTTATTTTAAATCTAGAAACCTACTACTATAAAGGCATTCAGTGCATCCAATTTATGAAAAGTGTCCTGAACTGGGGGAATTCCACCATTTGCGTAAAATACTTAGAGAAAACGAAAAAAGATTTTGTGATTATTGTGGGATGATGCCAGCTACATTTTATTATATCTTAAATAAGATAGAAACCAATGTTAGAAGAAACCGAAAACATACAATTTCATTAGAGGAGAAACTTGCAGTATCACTAAGGTAAGTGGATTTTAAAAATTAAACTACATATTTTGTATGGGTATAAAACTATTTTAGCAGCATTTATGTGGCTAAGTAAATAAAAGTTTACTTTTAATTCCAAAGTTATAAAAAAATAAATCTTCGTTATCATTACTTTCCTCTTGGGTGTTATTTTCACGACTAGATATGCTTGTTACAGTAAACGTGTCTGAACAAATTGTTCATTGCTACTTATCTAGATGGCAGAGAAAACCAGTTGTGATCCATTTGTTATTTCCAATGCTAACACACACATTTTCATCCTGAACTGTAATCTTTGAATGTTATTCATATGTTTTATAATAGGTAGAAAATTTACCTAGAAATTATAATCTCCATCCACTTTTATTTCACGGTTCCTTTTCAAAATAACTAATTTTTCTTTCTCCAAAATAAAAACTATTTGGGCTTCTCTTTTTCTTTTAAGATGTCTTCTACGATTGTCAGAAATACAAAACGACAGACCGGTAGAAGTAATGTTTGACAATAACGTAGTAGGTGTAATTTCTTCAAGTACGTCATGCTTATAATCTGGAATTGAAGGCTTATTTACATTTTAGAAAATAGTTTCTTCCACATCAATATCAAGTACAGATGGAAGACTCCCGGACATTGGTGCTGGGCTAAGGGTATCTTTTAAAAATTACATCTGTTTAAAGTAAATCCATTTGTGTTTGAAAAGATGAGAAGTCTCTCCCTGATTTGTGAAAGCTTGCCACCTTTTTGAGTTCCTGCCTGTAATTGCCCCTTAGGCATTTCCATTTCTTTAGTCAGTTTCTGAAATAGTAAAGGTCAAGTGTTTTAGAATTTGAGTAAAAAATTTGATATTCTATATTGTTAGAATTGAAATTAAATTATACTGTTACAAATAGGGTATAGAAAAGGAGGATTGAAATATATAAAAGGGGATAAACTCACCATGGCTTTTAAAATGAAAGACCCGCCTCGGTGGCGTAGTTGGTTAACGCGCTAATCATGTTGAGCTCGACTGCTGAGGATGGGGAGATCGAGGTTCGAATCTTGGTCGGGTGAACTGGGGGAGGTTTTTCCTAAATGGTTTTCCATTCTCCCTCCACGCAAATGCGGGTTCACTTCCTCTAACTTAACCTTCCAAATTTCTTATCCATTAGAGTAATTAGTACTTAAAGCATATAAGCCGAACGGGTATTAAGACGTGGTGCTAAATAATAATAATAATAATAAAATACAATGAAAGGAAAAACACAGTTCACACTTTAAATTGCTGCCATTGGACAAAGAGGTAATGCTTGCCTCTTGAAGAAAATCGATTGTCATCGCCCATTCCCTCGACCTAGGTTTCATTCATTTAAGAGGCAACCATTCACTACATCTTTTTTCCAATGGCAGCAATGTAAAGTGTGAACTGTGTTCTTCTTTTCATTGTAAAAGCCTTATTGTGTTCATCCCTTTTTGTGTTTCTAAACACTCTTCCTATAACTTCTTCCAAATATAATACAATTACTTCATAAAGCGAAAAAAGGTTTTTCTTATAGAGATAATGTTACAAATAAGTAATTTATTTGTTTCAGGTTCCTAGAAATGGGAAATTTGTACAAGGGTATCATTCTCTTTTCGAAAAGGCTCATTGTACTCTGTCATTAATCATGAGAGAAGTTTGTAATGCACTGGAATAATTAATGACACATACAAATGGTTATGCCGGCAAAAAACAATTATAAAAAGAATCTTTCTTCAAAAATTGGGCCTTTCCAAATTGCATGGGTGCAATCAACGGCAAAAAAATTAGGATTAAATGCCCTTCCAAATATGGAAGCATATATTACAACTACAAGCATTATTTCTCTATTGTTCTACAAGATATCTTTGACTCAGATTATAGCTTTATTTGTATCGAAGTAGGAGCATTTGGTAAACAAAGTGATGAGAGGATGTTTGAATAGTTATATTCAAGAAAGTTGATAGACAGTGGTAAGTTTAATATTACAGAACCCTTCTCTCTAACCAAACACAAATGTTAAAGAACAGTATGTTATAATAGAAGATGAGGCATACCCCTTAAAACATATTTATTGAGACCGTTACCGAAAAATAACCTAACCGTAGAAACTGTGTTATACAATGAAAAACTTTCAAATGATAAACTTATCACCAAATGTGTGGGTCTTTTACACAATGTTATTATTGATATAGTTCTACTTCCTCTACTATGCATAACATCAACATTCCAGAAGAATACAATCAATTGCAAACAGTCCGTCCGAGTTTTATCGCCACGGAAATTTGTAATTTATTTAAAGTGTTTTTTATTTCCAACGTTACCAATTTACCAAACCCTTCCTTCACCTCTGACAAGACATCTTGTGAATGTGAGGAATGCCAGGTCTCCACCGTGGTTCGGATTCCACGTTGTTAAACTGTAGGTCCTTCATTTCATCTCACTATCACCCTACCATTACACATTAGTGTAAGTGCGTATAACCCGAACGGGTAGTAAGACGCAGTGCTAATAGTAATAATAATAATAATAATATTTCCAACGCATAACAGACTGCCATGGAAAACTGTTGAATTTTTCGTCAATTTATTTATTAAGTGTGAAAATTAACAATCTATTTTTAATGCTGCTAAACACTCTGTGTTTATAACATTTAAAAGTAAAGAATAATATCTTAGTTGAGTAATTAAATTGTTAAGCATTGAAACTTGGATAATGCGACAAAATTATCATGGTCTATGGTATTTTATCATGTGATAAAAGAATAGTCTATAATTTATTGAATGATGGGAACACTCTTTAAAGACTTGGGCAGTGTAAATTTTTTTTTTCTGTATATATTTTAAAATGACACTCTTAATTATGTTCTAAAAGGACAATTTAATCAGGTTTCCTTTAATTTATCACTGTTGTTTATAATTTTATAAATTCCATTTGTTATTACATAATTAAAACTGCAACATGCAGCAGTATTTTTAAATATTATGTAGCCAAAAGTTTTTAATTTAAATTTTATAATTTGTATTTCCTTTATGTTATCACTTCGATTGTATGGCTTGAATTTCATAATTTCAACATACTAGCTCCATATTATCAACATTATCCAAGTCTTATTATAGTTGTAAATTAGTCCAAATACTTATTGTATCTTTCATTTCTTGAGCTATTTCTTCCCATGGCTCTGTGATTTTATTTCTCTTACTGTATTCCTTGTTCCTCATATCGCACAAGGAGCGTCTTTTTGCACTTCACTAATTAATATCTCGCAATCCATCTACACTACTCTGCTGACAAGCTTCAACTAGAGTGAGCAAATAGATGAACGATTCACTCGCTGGTATGGGAAACTGCAAGTGCAAGCTGGCGCTTGTAAAAATCAGTAACTCTTCCACACAGATTTAAAACTGTAGAAATCAAAACAATCGTTAGGTAGCGCTTGCAGGCACCTGCAGTTTTGTAACCGCAGCCTTAAACACTCGTCTCAAGTCTTGCATTTTTTTAAAACTATTTGTTTCAAAACCAAGTTTGCTGTATCTCTTATTGCCATTGGTTACTTATTCGGGTATTCCACAACTTAGGGGTAAGGTGAATAGTTAGATAAACTGTGTACATTGACAATTTTGGTTAATATCTACCATTGAGATATATATTCCATTCACCGTAGGAATTGACTTCTGAAAGGCCTTTTTCCCTACCATAAATCTACTATATAGTAGGATATTGGTAGGAAAAAAGACCTTTCAGAGAGTAATTCCTACCGTGAATGGAATATAAATTGTGTGTCTCTTGTAAGTAAATACACACTTAAGTAGATTACTATTTTTCTAATTCTGTTATATGCAGGTAATTAAATGGGAAGAAGGAGCTATTACACAATAATATGTTAGTATTTAATTATGTGGCAAGAGGCTAGGAATGCTAGGGTTTGCTATAATCCCCCAATTACTCTATTTCTTTGATTCTAAGAAACACTCTTTTTTCCGTCTAAACACCTCTAAAACAATACATCTTAGAATCACAGTTAATTTTTTGACCAACGCTCTTGATGGCTCAGAAGACAATATACTCTAATATAGTAAAGATAAAAATGGCTCGGAAAAATCGGAATGAATGTGAAGTAGAATATTGATTCAGAAGGAAGAGATGAATAACTTAACTGCTGTTAAGTAAGTTACTGTTGTTATTATTAAACTGCATTCTGCAATAAAAATATTTCTTAGCTAGAAGGTATTTTAGCATTTTATTTGTATTTATTTAATTAAAATTTCTTGAGATTTTTTTATGTTGGTGGACTGAAAATTTAAGGTATGTCTTACACTTGATGGCGTCTTAGAACCGAAGAAATATGAAAACTTTTTTTTTGTCTTAGGGTAAAGTGCTCGTCTCAGGATCTGATGTTTATGGGTTCAAACCTAGTGGTGAGATTTTAATTTAGCAATAAAAATCTGTGCAACAACTTACTTTGGAGGGGAAGTAAAGCCGTTGGTCTCGTCTGGATTGTTGCATGTAAAATATGCGAAAATACCTTTCCAGCAAAATTTGAAGGCTCTTTCTTATTCACTCGTAGAAATCCAAAGCTGAAATAAATGGGAAACTACAGCATTTTCAGGACTTTCCTAGGACATGTGCTTTCTCTCGGAAAGTGTAGGCACTACTAACCGGCTGAGTGCATGTCCAAATCTGGATGGATGGGAAGCACATCAGGACTGACCGTTGGGCACTGAACACTCGAATAATAAAATATTGGCTATTCTTAAGGTGACTTTTTTTCCCCACCGAGTTTTATTACTCGTTTTAAACTATCCACATTTAATCATTTAAGGGGAGTAGAAATGAGGAAGACAGGATTTATAAGAAAAGTACTCGCATTTAAGTAAAGGTAAAGTGTGAAACCATGTAAAGAAAACAACCTTCTGTACACTCAGCCAGGATTCAAATCCTAACCTCATCAACGGCTAACCAGACTAAATGGGCCTGATATTTAGTCTGCAGGCCCACAGATGGGGATAAAGTGGTGTAATTTGTAATTACATTTAGCATTTGGTCTATACTGTCTTTAGACTCGTAATAACAATCATTGATATAAGTGGTGCCCAAATTTCTCTATTACAAACTGTTTTCTTGGTTTGTTTTTTCTGAATCCTAATTGCTTGGACATACTTTAATTTGAGTTGTCATGATTTTTGAGAAAATAAAGCTTTTGTATTTTATTTATGGTTATTGCTAAAACCTAAAATTAATGAACTATATCAAGTTAACAACTACAAAACTCTGATTAGTTGAAGAAAATAACTACTTTATAAATTCACACTACAAATATCATTGCCACACAAAGGGACTTTATCTAAATATAATTAATTATAATACAATAAGCTTTAAACATTCCTTTTACTTTTTTAGTATTTTTCATACATAAACAACAAATTATCCACATTTCTTTAAGTATAGGTAAAGCAAGTAATTTATATTTGGACAAAATACAATAAATATTCCTCCATGAAACTTTATTTTTTAATCCAACTAAAAGCGATACCAACATATAGATATATAAAGGTGCACAAATAAAATAAAAAAATCACGCAAAACATAATAATAATCAGGAACTGAACATTTATTGAAAATAATATTTTAGTTTGAAAGTAATATAGTTAGAATTTGTGTGTAACTATATTTTATTTAGAAATACACGTTTGATTCAACAAATATACTTCATTCACGGGAGGAGTTTACCTCTGAAAGGTCTTTTTTCTTACCAATATCCTACTATATAATATATTTCTGGTAGGGAAAACAGTCCTTTCCCAGGTAAACTCCTACCGTGAACGAACAATATCAAGTGCTTATTGTATTTGAAAATTGATGAGAGCAATGTTAAGTTGCAGAATTCATAATCGCTACAAATCGGGATGGTCTGCATGTCGGTTTGATTTAATAGTGGTTTTATAGATGAATATATGAATTGAATTTTGCTATTTTAGTATTGCCCACCTTACTTTGTTCGGACCTTCCCTTTTGCAGCACCTCACTCCAAGACTGGGGTTAGCAACCTTTTTGGGCCCAGGTTGACTTATAAACTTAACAAAGGTTCAGTGATCACTATTTTTTGTTTGTTTATTTTTTACTTTTTTATTTGTCTACACTTTCTATATTTTTTTTATAAAATAAATAAAATATTTCATCAAAATATTTAATTTTCTTATAACCGTACCGATTATGCCTGATCGAAATTTCTTTTGGTCAGACTAAAATATTATTTGAAAGTACTTGATATATTTGCAAGTTTAGAAATCTTGCTCGGTTGAATTGCGGGTGGTTTTTCCTAAATGATTTTCCACTCTCCCTCCAGTCAAATGTGGGCACACCTGTTCTATATTCAACCTCTCCAATTCCTAACCCATTAGTGTAATTTATATTTAAGCGTATAACCCGAACGAGTAGTATATAAAAGGATCAATGACTGACTTTAAATGATAATGTGGTTTTCTTATGAGATCAACCAGTTGCTGACCCCCTACCCTAAAGCCTAGGGTGCGTCACCGCAGATGGACTTTTGGGTTTCTTGTATTGTTTAACATTAAGATTTCTCTGCTGATGATTCTCAGTGTGTGATCTGCATAACGATTACTAAAAAAATAGAAACGTATCTCTGGCCTTCAGCACTAAGCCAATTTACTAATTATTTAGGACTACACCACTGCTATATGGGCCTCCTATATAATCACTGGTATGTCAGGGTGTTCGATAATAGAGGGACATGGGCTGGTGTATGAATTTCGATGAAAAGTTTCGAATTGTTCCATTATTTTCTTCCTTTTGAAGCCTTTCACTGTCCTTTAATGGCCTAAGGAAAGGAGTATTCATAAGCTATATAAAGCAGCAGCTAAGTTGGCATGAGTATAAAGGCATGGCAGCAATGCTGCAGAACAAACAAGGCAAGGAAGTATGACTGCTTAAGGGGCCAGTTTAGATGTAAGCTTTATGTGAGAAGTATCAGAGGCACGGCAAAGCTGTCAAACAGACAAGGACATACAACAGTGTGTCAAGGGTCAGTTTAGATGTAGCTTTGTGTTTGAAGTTTCTGAATATTAGAGGCACGGTAGAGCTGTCAAACAGACAAGGACATACAACAGTGTGTCAGGGGTCAGTTTAGATGTAGCTTTGTGTTTGAAGTGTCTGAATATTAGAGGCACGGTAGAGCTGTCAAACATACAAGGACATACAACAGTGTGTCAGGGGTCAGTTTAGATGTAGCTTTGTGTGAGAAGTGTCTGAATATTAGAAGCATGGCAGAGCTGTCAAACAGACAAGGACATACAACAATCTGTCAGGGGTCAGTTTAGAAGTAGCTTTGTGTTTGAAGTGTCTGTGGATATCAGAGATATGAAGGCAGTGATGTGACGTAAATGAACTATAGAAGTATGTTAACGGGCTGGGGACAAGTTTAGATGTAGGTTTGTGCTAGACGGATAGTCCCATTTGACACATAATATTGGGAGATATATTGCTCAGCAAGCTTTGGAGAAAAGGGCAGAACATTTTGAGTAACCTGTCTAATTATATGATGGTGGTTTAAAAGGGTGTATCACTGTGAATGATTTATTTAAGATTTTTACTGTTGAATCCTCAACTGAGACACAATTCAAATATTATTATTTCTTACCAACAAAGCTGCCATGACCATGATTTTCTTTCTTTTATCTTAATACATATTAGAATATTTTAAATCAACAGTTCAATAAAAAATTGTACAAAGTAAATATAAACTAGATTGAAATGACAAGTCAGTCTAATGAAGGTGTAGGAAGTTATATGTATCACAGACATGGTGGGGTTCCCCCAATAATTTTTGAAACACGTGTGTTTTACACTATAGCCATTTAAATATTTTGAATAAACGATTAGTACATTACACATGGTTAAAAATAAAATTCAACTTTTTATGTAATTTTAGTGTTACCGTTATTTATTTTGTGTAATATTTTAAAAATTGTGGAAATACACTAAAATTAGGTTAACTACACATAAAGCTTGTCAAAAGTGCAGCAATTTCTAATTTGTTTTCTTAGAAACCTACCAAATGATAACACATATGAACATAGTTAAATTGAAATTAAAGATTTTTACTCAAATTAAAGTGAGGGTGTTGTTTATCTTTTGTATAATTTAACATGGTGGCAATGCACATTACACTAAAATAAATTTAAAGCTTCATTCACATTATTATGCATCGATCGTTTCCAGCATGTGCAATTTCATGCATAACAAAATTATATTGTTTAGTGTTTTATCTATGAGAGTATTCATACCAAGCTTAGCATATTCACTCCAGTACTATTCGGCGGAATCCGTCACCGTACGGGATTCTCGGCAAGAATATTTTTCTAATAAGCCATGTGTCGGAACCGATACTAAACCAAAAACCTCAATAGCCAAATGAAACACATTTACAAGTAGGCACACTACATATGACCACTTATATGGAGGATGCCAAATGGTATAAAAACCCGCTCAAATGTTGTGCATGAAATGGCATGTGTCGGAAATGATTGATGCATGATGATATGAACGAACTCGTATGCTAAAAATACAGAAACTTCTCTTTTTGTTCCTGTTCAAGAGATTACACAAACATGTTTATTTTAATTGAAATATATTTGAACTAAAGAAATCACTTTCAATATTTTATCTAAATCTTTAGAATGAGTTCATTAGTAATTACTATTATTTTAGGATTATTTCAGTGAAGTTTATACATTATTTTTGTAACTTCATATAGTATTTTAAAAAATGAACTAAATTAATAATAATAATACAAAAAATCTTTTCAGTAAACATCTGACAGGACCAATTGTAGGTTATTAGTAAAAGTACACTTGAGCCAGGTCAGATGGAAGGGAGCAAGTAAAGTCAATATTTTTGTAACTCTTATAACAAAAAACCTTTTAGACAAAAATAAATAAAAACTGCTCCATTGAATACCTTAAGTGTGCTCAGACATGACAAATATTCAATAACTTGAAATCACTAAATATAAAAAATTTAACCAAATGTATATAATGGGGCTATATTTTATTTATTTTAGACAAAAAAAGTTTTGTTATAAAAACTGCAAAAACACTAACCTTAGTTTATATCCCCTGGCCCCCTACTCCAACCTTTTCCATTTTGCCCCCTTTCTAAACAGTCGTTAGTTTGAAACACCTGAGAAACAAAAGTTTGTGAGTTTAATAAATTGGTTCAGGTATAATTCCACTAATATTATAATGCATACGACATGTAAATGACATCTTGCAAGTATATTGACCTAGCTAAGCCAACTTTAAATAAATGAATAAATTTATAATTCAAAATGTGTAAAACTGCTTTATAAATTATACAATATCTTCTATGAGCAATTCGTACACTCGATCATCAGTGGTAATTGTATTGCCATTTATACTAAAAAATGTGATACATATTGTAAGTTGGGCAAATAGAACTTATACATTCATATGAATAGGGGACAAACTAGTGACTTGTATATTATTTGTGCTAATATTTTAAAAAGGATTATATTTAAGTTTTCACAAATAGTTATCCATATTGACGAGTCTTTTGCTACAACCATTTGCACCTTCATATCGGATATGAATCAACAGTATTGTCTGTCTACTAAACCTGATGCAAATGCACCCTTGGGCTGGGCCATCATATCTCTTACAAATATGTTTGCTCGTGTTTAACCATTCAGAAAAAAAAATATATAGTCAACTCTCAATTACCCATACTTGAGTTATATGTGCATGGCTCTTAAAATATTACAGTATGCAGTATTTTTCTTATTTTTTCAATAAAATAAATAATTCAGTATTAAACATGTTACTTAGAACGAAGCTTAACTTTTTCTTTCACAACCATAACCCCTACCACCCACACCTTTCTCACCAATCCCACGATAAATGAGAACTGCCAAAAGAAAAATTGTCATCATTTCATTAAAGCAGAAATTAATACATGATTACTTAAAAAAAACAGATTTAAGAGAAAATAGTACCATACAAACTGCAATGTATTTTTATGCAGACCTATGTTAAACAGTTTTATATAAAATATTATCCTTGTTATAAATACAGCTCATAATAATTATCAATGTAAAAGAAAAAGTTGTGTAATAGGTAATCTATGTTTTTCAACTAGTTATGCATTCTCCGGTATTGACTAACCCAGATAATTGAGAGGTACAAAATTTGTATGTCTTTATCCCCAATTCCTGTTGATTTAAGCTACGTCTTCTGGAGTTTATTTGTCGACAGCCCTTTTGAAAGAGAAAAGAAATAACAATATTTATGGGCATTAGTTTTACAAGCCAGTGCCAATGATTTTAGGCAGCCTTTAAGTAAAATAACTCATCAATATGGATATCCATTTGTCAAACATCAAATATATTCCTTTTTACAGACTAGCACAAAGAGTTTATAAGTCACTAGGATTTTTTAGATTTTGTTTGAGGAGTATACTAATATATGAAATACACCGGGCTAAAAAATTAATACATGCTCACTAAGGAATAGTTGAAAAGCTTATTTTAGGATAAGTGTTGAAGTAGTGTGTTTGAATTGTTCATAATTTATCAAATTTTACCAAACAAAAATACAATAATCTGATGCCAAACATGAAGTAATTTTGAAATTCTAAAACTCAAATTTAATGTTTGAGAGATTTTGTGTATTTCACGTTATTTTTACTTTCTGTACATTTAATCTTAGTGGTTGGAAAGATACTAAAACTTAAGTTAGTTCCTTAAATTTAACTTTATACTGAGCTTATACTTTCAACCTTTCAGCGAATTTTTCAGCTGTTTATAGTGTAAATGTGCACCAGTTGGACCACCACTTACAGTCTTGTCTTTAGAGCTTTCATAACCACAGAAAGTGTTGATAGTATGATTATTTTTAGCACATCCCTTAGGGATCTCATATGATCAGTTGCAGACGCTTGTAGAATGCACACTTTGTAAGCACACTAGCAATACACATTTATTTTCTACTTAAACAAAGAATGTTTACAGTGAAATGTTGGGAGATGCAATTTCAACTAGTATGACTACATTTCAAAATCCTATTAAAGCTTACAATTAATAACAATGTAGACTCAAATTAATATATAGTTGGTTCAATAGTTACTACTTTCGCATACTAAACTAAGTGTAATAATATATATTTCCACACACTTTTATTGCAGACACATAACTATTGGTTTTATTTTAATACAGTATTACACATAAACAAGTCATCATAACTACTAAATGTAAAATATGAACACTGCCCATCTCTTTACAACAAGCAGGTGTGACAATTCTGACACAAGAGTGCGCTTGTGTGTGCTATATTAGACATATATCATGAGTGTGCTTCCAACAAGCAGGTGCGACTGATTGTAGACGAGTCATTATGATTACTTTAGTACAAGCTAGATCTATAAGTACTCTTTCTTTGAAGGATCAGTTATATAAAATTATGTAAATCGCATATTACAGTCCGGTGAAAAAGTAATGTAAATACACCACCTGTAAGATAGTATTTTAAGTTTGTTTTTACGGTTCAACAATCGGTAATTTCAACATGTATGTGCCATGAGTAAGCTATGGCTTGTAATACTTATTCGCTGTGCTGCTGGTGTTGGCTTGAGGTAGCATGTGCACTTGGTGTCAAGTCTTACTTACACTTGAGTATTCAATAAATATGTTTGAGTTTACAACACAGTTTCTATTTCCCGAGGTTCTCTTGGGTGCATCCGTCTGAAAAAAATCCACCAAATAATCTTTTATTTATTATTACTATTATTATTATTATTATTATTATTATTAGCACCGCGTCTTACTACCCATTCGGGCTATACGCACTTACGCTAATGTGTAATGGTAGGGTGATTGTGAGATGAAATGGAGGACCTACAGTTTAACGTGGGATCCGAACCACGGTGGAGGCCTGGCATTCCCCACATTCACAAGATGTCTTGTCAGAGGTGAAGGAAGGGTTTGGTAATCAGATAAATCTGTGCCGGGACCAAGGATTGAACCCCGGCCGCCAGCATAGAAGTCTGACACAATATTTTATTTAAAATACATTGTCTGGTGAAGATACATAAACTGCAGGTGCAGCACTACACAATGTTATGGCTTGGTAAAATATATTTTTTCTGTTTTAAAACATATAATTATTCATATAGTATTTTTTCTAAATGTTCTCAGATACATGTAAGATACTTAAGGAGGTAAATCTTAAGGATCTGATTGTGATGAATCATGGGGATTGTATTAGTATGATAGGATTTTACAAAAATTACTGAAACTATTTTGGTTTATTCATATGTAGGCCTACGTCAAATCATGTGATTATATGTTATCGATACCCATAAAATAATACTAATAAATTAGTAAAATTTGATTTATTTTGAGTGCAAAAGTATTGTTTTTAACTCTACTTTAAAATTATTGCTCCCCATAAATACTATGGAGCTTGTACTTTAAGGCCAATTCACAAACATTCTGTAATTATCTATACCTTATGTGTGTGGTGGTTGGACAAATTGATAGTGAATGACGGGAAACAATTTAGTCCTACTAGTACAGATAGGTTTGCCTTAATAACAACCCATGAGCCAACCTTGCGCTCCAATTTTTTATTGGAATCCTGGCATGAACTTACAATTTACGGTTCACTGTAAGTAATCCTTAAATTATTTTTTTGTAATAAACTCAAAATTGAAAAGATATATGTTCATCCGCAGCTAAAATATTTTCATAGTTAGCTAACTATCATGTTTGAAAACTCTTGTGAAATTTGGGAAATTTTATCTAGTATTACAGTGACCAAGCCATTTGTTAAAAAAATAGTTATTTTTCTTAATAAATAAGTTTGGTGGAAATAAATAAGTTTCTAAAGGTGAACCCATATGTAAATTTTAAACATAAATGTAATGTTTTATATTGAAGATGGCACAAAAAAAAAAGAATAATAGCTACAAATAGAACCACAGTGGCGGCTCGTGGTTTGTTGCTAGGGCAAGCCTTGCTCGACAAAACAGTACTATTAGATTGTTTCCACCCTCAAAGTCCATTA
>CABEEJ010000082.1:121215-156635 GCA_901482245.1 Timema douglasi | reverse complement strand
CTAGAAAAGTCCTATCAAGCCGGGCTTGCCTTTGCGTCAACTCACAGGCTTCCTTATGCAGAGTGACGAACACAATATGTTTCTCAGAATAAAATTAGAAAAAAACCCCAGTAATGTGAATTGTGTTATTCTTTTGATATTGTGAAATCCCAATTGTGTGTGTACTTCTCTTTGTTTTGATGACTCTTTCCTGTACTTTATTCCACCTCAGTAGTAAAAAGAGGTTTTCCTTGAAGAGCTACTTACAAGATATGAATCTAAACGATAGTTATGGCTATCTCACCCTCATACCTTAATTATAAGATAGAGCTTAAATTTCACATCGCCAAAAGATTAATGCATGCTCTGTTAACACATAGCTTGGTCTGATTTAAAGGCTGGACTCACACTGGCGGAGGCCATAGTTCGCAAGGCTCCAGCGGCCGGTCTGTCACCACATCACATGGAGTGGTGTGATATTCTTGAGGCCTCGGCCAATTTCTGAAAAACCACACTAACATTTACTTTTAATTTTGATTTTGAGATATTTAATGTACACTTTATGAACTGACTGATTTTATCAGTCCACAAAATACAAACAAACTTAAATCCAGAAAAGAGACAACACACACCCTCCCTGGCTATTAATTCATCACGGTAAAAGAGGAAACGCAAATTTCACTAACTATACATTTTTCGATTATGCTGGGTATTGATCATGGGACTCTTAGCTAAGTAACCACACACTATTGATTTAGCTAAGGTGTCAGACTTGATATTATATAGTTATAAGATTTAATTATTTATTTTTCTGTTTCAAATATGTTTAATATGTTAAAAAAACACTTTTTAGTAAAGCAGTGGTGTCTCATGATTAATAAATAGTTATGTCATCTTAACCAGGCCTAAGTGTTATTAGAAGAAAGATAATTTAATATGTAACTGTCGGTCAATATTGATATGAAAGGTTAAAAGTGCAGTTTACAAACTACATGATTTTCTATAGTAAAAATACAGTCATGTAGTTAGGTGGATGATAACAATGGAACCTCTAAACCTATTTAAACTATAAATCTACTCTGTCCATTTCCACCACTTGACTAAGTTTTTAGTAACCTTCATATTTAAAATACAAATTAAAATATGAATATCAACCTATTGCACTTTCGATTAGTAATAATACTGTATACAATATTGTTTGTAGTGCATTCTTTTGGCCATTGGTGGACGACCATGACTGTTGTGGAGGTAGTAGATAAATAACTCTAAAATTGACATTTATCACAACCTGGAATGAATAAAGTTGATCAAACGTTTATTTATATTGTCTCGAGTTTATTTTTAACTCCGCCTGGGGCAGCTAAGGGGTTAATTGAGTAGCTCTACGGCTGTCACTGCCGGTCCCAAGCCCGGATAAAGGAGGAGGGTTGAGTGGGGGGCTAGCAACCCATTCTTGTAAAAATTACCTGTTATGAAAACTGCAAATATTCCTCGGAGTCGGAAAGACTTTAATGGAAAAAGACTAAGACTATCAGAACATGGAATATTCTAAGCTGGCATAGAACAGGAACCTCTACAATATGCTTTTCAACAACTAGAACATCTAAGAGCGGACATTACGGCAGTGCAAGAACTAAGATGGCTGGACAGTGGAAGCGTCAAGATTGGTGGAAAACATGAATATGGAACAGGCTACGTGGTCATAAAACAATTCATGAATAACATACTAATATATTTAGCCCATTAATGAAAGACTGTCTTTTATCAATCTCAAAGGGCTGTGGTACAACATTCCATTCATTTCAGCATACACACCAACAGAAGACAAGGGCGAAGCATCCAAAGATACTTTCTACGATCACCTGGAGAGAGTAATAGAAAAAATGACCAGACACGATATGAAAGTACTTTGAGGAGACTTCAATAGCAAATTAAGGCAAGGATCACAATAATAGGCCAATATAGCCTGCGTGATATTTCAAGTGATAATGGGCAGAGACCCATAGAAGTAGTAACTGCCATTAATACGCCTATAAAGGCCACTATGTTTCAGCACAAAGCCACCCACAAACGACAAGGATTTGGAATTCAATAGAACCATACATATTCTCATTATTGATTTCCGACAAGCTTGTAGCAACGTGGAGAAGGAGAAAATGAATGCGATGGTGGATCTCAATACAAAGCAAGCGTATACGACTTGTTAAAATATGCGTAAATTACTGCAGCTCCGGAGTACGTCATTTGATACAGATAGTTGCCTTACACAGGACGCTCAATCATTCTAGAAACAGAAGTATGATCAGCACAAATTAAAACAAAGCTTCGCACAACCAAATGGACCAAACTACTTTTATCATATGCAGATGACATTGACCTAGTTGGAAACACCATAGTTAAGGTAAAATAAATATTAAAAAAATTAGAAACAAAGGCAAGGAAAAATGGTTTTATAGATAAATGAAGAAAAAACAAAATATATATCCCTAAGAAATGGGCGCGAAGGGATAGAAAAGAGCAAAATTTGACAAGGGGGACACATCATTTTGAAAAGATACAACATTTCAAACATCTAAGGGCTACAACCACCACATAAAATGATATCCGCTGTATGCACTCTATATGAATAAATTATTATTATTATTAGCACCGCGTCTTACTACCCGTTCGGGTTATACGCACTTACGCTAATGTGTAATGGTAGGGTGATTGTGAGATGAAATGGAGGACCTACAGTTTAACGTGGAATCCCAATCATGGTGGAGGCCTGGTATTCCACACATTCACAAGTTGTGATTAATACACGTCTTGTCAGAGGTGAAGGAAGGGTTTGGCAATCAGATAAATCTGTGCCGGGACCGAGGATTGAACCCCGGACTATAAGAATAAACAGTCTCGCAAATTGAAGAGCCTGACATGAACCTCCAAAATCATCACCTACGAATCAGTGATCAACCCAACAATTACATATGAATGTGAGACATGGACAACGACCAAAACAAATGAAGAGAAACTCAGATGTTTTGAGAGAAAGATTTTCAGAATGTTCTTTGGACCCTAAACACGCCCAATAGGCTTGCCCCCACTCCTACCTCCTCACTACAGTCTCCCTGCTATAGAGTGCCATTCATGGGGTGGTGGTTGTTCACTGAGTAAGCATGGTGTTGAGGGAAGAGGTAGACATGCACCCATTCCCCTCTTTCCACTCCAGTCTCTCTGATATTGAGTGATAACCCAGGAAGGTTTGTTACTTACTGAGTATGCACAGTGTGCGAAGGGAGGGGAAGACACGCCCACACAGGCTTGCCTCCACTCCCACTCCCCCTCTCCAGTCTCCCTCTCGTCCCGTGGATCTGACACACCGATACTCCTCTCAGCCCACGTATATCCAGCTCTGTCTCAAGGTCAATGATACGACGCTGGGCGGCGACCAGCGAGGTCTCCAAGCGGGCCAGCGTCACGTCGCAACACGCTGGGGCCTGCGCCTGGACACCTTTGGTGCGCTGACATTTCTGAATTTCCAGCTCTCTCTGACGGCCAGGATTACCTTTCAAGGAATGGCCTAGGCTCTGCAAGAGTCGGAAATCTTACATTGTCATTTATGTTTTACTTTCACTCATTCTAGCTGATTCCACGATTACATTCTTTTAACTTTTAGATACGTAAGTATTTGACTAGAGTTTGGTCTTGCGTTGCATCCATTACAAAGCCGAGTCTCAAATTTGAATAAAGAAAAATTTATGAACATAATATGAAATTTAAAGGTAAGGTATAGTGACCCAACCACTCGGCTGGCAGACTACAGCACCTTGGTAATACAATGCAAGTCTAGAAGTAGTGGAACTGTAAGGTATGGTGACCTACTTACCATACTGACAAGGCTACAGCACCCTTGTAAGACACTGCGAGTCTGAGAGTAGTGTTTCCCTTGCTTCAAGTACCGGCAGTAGAGATTCTCCATCAGCAACAATACTCCCGCCAAGAGAATACCGGAGCCAAGCAGGAGAAAGGTCGAGATGAACTGCTCCAAGGCCAAAGGCTCACTCCTGCTCTGTTTCTCTTTGCTCATGGGCTTGTTGCACGCCCCCGTGAACCAGAATCTCTGCAGCCGCTCAAGGTCGCCTACACATCAAGGTCATACGTCAAGGGAACATCACTGCAAAGGCGGTTTCAGAATATGCCTCACAGGGGAAATGTTAAAGACGAGCTTTATTGGTTTTTCATTTTCACTACGACAAAGAGGTAACTATTAGTTATTAAATTGATAGACATATATGTACAGAGAAATATAAAATAGATGCAAATCAATAGCAACTGGGGGTAGTTGGATTTAAAATGGCACCCTATTCTGGACCTAAAGTGACGCAGTGGAGGAAATTGATTTATTTAATTTGGTGTTCAGTCAAACCTTTAGCCTCACAACCTAACTGGTGGCCAGTCACAATTTTTACCTGACCACTTTTAATGGAAGCTGATAAATATAGTTCATGCGCAGTCCAAAGTTTAAAACAGGAGGTTTGTATCCATTCTAAGCCTAACGCTTTCCATGTTTATGTCGAGTGATCTCAGAGTATATCACTGCTGTGTGAAGTGATTGTTTATGAAAAAAGATCTCATTTCCAACTGTGGTGGTACTGGATACTAGCACGCCTCTCCACTGAATATTACACACCAAAAACGCCCCAATAGGACTATGAACCAAGACCTATGTGTGTATCAATAACTATTTCCGGAAGCTTGTAGGGACCTACGTCAAAGTACTGGGTTCCGACAATCCTCATCCAGGGAGTTTAGAAACTACATGTGTGATAGACCCAGAATGGTTCCAAAAACGCGCCATAGCTTTTCTCAGATAATTGAGATGTTGATCGCCAATGGATCTCACCCAGTCTCCGATAGAAAAACGTAACAGCAGCACATGTGTCTAGAAACCCTGGCAAGCTTGAACGTTTTTATAATCATTTCCTTTTATTTGAGGATTACTTCGCGAAATGCGACCACCTGTCATGTAGCAGCAAGCCAAGATAATTTTTACAATTATAATATATTTTCGTTTTATTAGGTGAGTTGTAAAGTTATGACATTGAAATAAATTGAGAAAGTACACAATTGTACAAACTCGCTTGGGTGTACGCATGGTCTAAATCGCTCCAGTAAACCAGACTGCTGATGAGGTCGAGATTCAAATCTCGGCTAGGTGTACTGTAGATGGTTTTTCCAAAATGGTTTTCCACTATCCCTAAAAAAAAATTAGGGTAAAATTCCTATAATTATGACCTCCCTGATCCTTAAAACCATTAGCGTAGTTACTTCATAAGCGTATAACCCAAACGGGTAATAATATGCGGCACTGAGTAAAAAAAATGTACATGATTAGCGAAACTTGGGAGATCGAAATGATCCTTAGTATGAATACAGCTGCATCAGATATAATATTCGGGTTCGATTCCGTATCAAGGTGTCATTTTTCAAAATGTACACAATTGAAATAAAATCCGTACTTTTTAAAATCATTCGAAACATAGCCTTACATTGTCACATTTTTCTATCTACTTTTCTTTGTAAAGGTATATATTTTTTTAAATTGTCTAACACTTGGGCTATTTAGTTTATTTATGAAAATGAACTGTAAGAATCTTCTTACCAGGATATGTTTTTAAAAAACTTCATCGATGCATATCTCTAGCGTGAATAGAAATCAAGCAAAAGGTAATTTTGAAATGCAAAACAATGTTGTCCAACTTAAATAGTAGAGTGGGTGTGTGTACTGGTCAGTGGAAGAGAGGATCAGTGATGTACCTAAACAAGAGGCCTCGCAGAACGATCTTCTCATTTTATTCCTTCGCATTATATTTTGTACATTGGCCTTTAAATGTGAAAGTGCTTGGATTGCATCGAGTTAAGAATTAATCCACTTCGCAAAATAGCTTCGATTTAAATATTTAGGCAGCATGGTGTGTGACCTATTGTGTTTGTACATGATTTAATTTGTTCTAGTGCTTCCCTTCTGGAAGAATTAGAGCTTGCAATTTGATAATCGTCATCAGCATCTACCCTCTCCTCATCAACACCCCTCGGTATCTACAACAAATTTTTCAATTGGTCTGTATCTCACCATTTTCCCTGTACTCCATGAGTTGACGATTGACAAGAGCTCGATATTTAGAGTTCTTTGTGAACCCCACGCCGTATCCTGTCATGGCGAACCACGACCCCACTGTCAGCAGCACACACTCTGAATCCTGACCCACGAGGTATTCCAGAACAGTGGCGTCGTAGATGAACGCGTTAAGTTCCCTTCAGACACACAAGAATATTGTTGCTTATATCAATCATATCCATTCAAAAGATAAGAAACGTGAATTACCTATTTATTGAGCTATCATTTACAAATTAAAGGTTATCCTTCGTATATTCTGAAAGAAAGATTACCTTTCTTTATTACACTATGGTATAGCTTAAAAGTGGGTAATAGAATATCAGTGGCAGTGGAACTTTATTTATGCGAGTGTTGAAGGGGGGAAATATTTTTTAGGAACTTGCTTCCCACCCTCCATTCTTACCCCCGATAAATGTTTGAAAACGGTATGTCCCTAAAAACTATTTGGAATAGTCGTCCTCCCCAATATTTGAAAATTATATTTTTTTTATAAGCTATTTGTAGTAGGCTTCAGTATATAATAAATAGTATGATACAGGTCATAAAATGAGGAAGATGGCAGTGTCCCGGAGTTATTAACATGGTTACCATGACATCGGCCAGTGTTACCAACCTCGAGATCACTAATTGCCCTGGAGTATCACTGTTGCCAACCTTACAGCCATGGGGCATGCAAACTAACTGGAGCAACTAATTTTGTTATGGCATGAAAACTAATTCCCTGGCTTATCATTTTGTCACAATCTCTTAAGAGTATCAATGCCACCAAATTTCGGCAGCTATTTCTCGAGCTCACGATCTCTTGGAGTATCAATTGATGTCCACTTATCCTGTCAGGACAACAAGATCAGCTAGATACCCTTACCTTCCCTCTCTTTTACTCTTCTGACCCGCTATACTCCGTGCGCTACAATCCTCCCACTCTTCCCCTCAACATGCTTATTTACTCCACTTTCACCAGCCAGACTTTGCATGCTTCAGTTTTCTATCCCCCCTTATTCCTACCACTCGCTTCTTCCTTCTATCTTACGATTTGGTATTGAGTCAGAGGTCCTGGGTTCTATTCCGGTCTAAAATAGATAGCACAATAAGGTATTTTGGTTTGATTCTGGACATGACCTAAATATTTACGGATAAATCAACCATGATACATGTTTTAGACCTAATACATTTTGGATGCTGGATTGACTCGATATATGATAATCCCCCCTCCCCCTCTTCTCTCTACTAATCAGCTATTTATACATTGGATATCAACGGTGAGGGAACTGCATGGTCGTGGTAAACAGCGTTGTCACTCAGCAATGATATTGAGTGCAGTCCACCTGACTTGGAATCAAACCTTGACTAACTAAAACCTAACTGTATTAGATCTTACTTTCCGATCCAGGCTAGAAGATATTGATAAGAAAGATGCATTTAGAGCAGATGTTATTGTTATCAGTACTACTATATATTTGAGATCCAAGCGTGAATACTAGTTTTGGAAGAGGAGGAAAAACCCATTTATTAATATTATTCCATCTCACCTTAGGCTTTGAGCGTGAAAATTCTCTTATAAATAGGGGGAAAAATGTGTTTTTTGGGTGTACATACTGGTTAGGGTGTTTGAAGAAAGAGGACATTTTACGTTATGAGTTTGGTTATCGTATTACGACGCCTGCCAGCAGGAAGTTTTGCTAACTTGTGTATTGTCTCTAAAGGAGTAAAGTATAGGCTAGTGTACCATCATTTGATTGGGAGAAAAATGGAATACCCTATATCGGGTTGAGGGATAGAGTAAGGGATAGGTCAATCCTTCATGTGAGTGGGCCTAAGGTCATTCAGTAGGTTTATCCATGCACCTTATCCATGTACCCCTAGCAGAGGAGGTAATCTTGTGCTTCCACCATTCTAGGAATTGAGCCTGGAATCCCTGAATGATTAGGCTAATACGCTACCAATGAATCTGATAGCGGGGGAGGAGAATAGGTGTCCCTCACCTGCTCGGTGGAGGGAAGAGGAGCAAGTGAAATAGGATGAAGAATGAGAGTGTCATACGATCAGGTATTGATTGATCTGATTAAATCTACATGCAGCGCTAGTTGAGTTGAAAGCCTCCAGGGTAATTAGTAGGGCTAGTTATGTTATACGCCACTTGGCTACGGGGTTGTTGGAACTGATACTCCATGGTAATTAGCAGTTGTGAGGCTGGTAGCACTGATCGCAGCCATGGTAACCATGCTAATAGCTCGCGGGCGCTGCCATCTTACCCATTTTATGGCCTAGAAGATNCTTTTTTTTTTTTTTTTTTAAAAACTGGATTCTTCCAGAAGCTATATGAATTGGTCCTCCTTCAGCAAATTTTTGAAATTGGGATGCCTCTATAAGCTACTTTAAATAGTTCTGACAAAGATTACTTTAAAATTTAGATTTTATAAAAGGAATTTTAAGGGGTTTTATCCCAGAATCTTTTTGAAATTCAAATGCTTTTAAAAGCATTTTTTTTAAATTTTACAAAAAAAAAAGTGCCTCAAGAAAGTTTTTTTAAGTGATCTTCCCCAGACAACACTTCAACATCTTGACAATGAGAGCTTCTCAGAATGGTCCACTTCTGAAATTTTTTGGAAAATTAAATGCCTCTAAAAAATATTTGCAGTGTTATTCTACCGACAAATTAAAAAAAAAAATTAAATGTATCCGAAAGTCATTTGGAGTTTGATTTAAGGGCAACTTTCAGTTTCATATTTGATGATAGAATATAATTTGAAATATATCTGTGAGAAGGGGACACATTTATTTTATGAGGTTCAATGACCCCCTACTCCTCCAAGCTCTGTCATCACGGAGTATGATTCATTAAGGAAATACTGCTACCTATTAGGATTTGAGGGGTGTTCCCTTAGGCTAGTCTCTAAGGTAGAAAGCTTACCTTAATTTATTTCACTATAGTGTATATTGAAATCCCACATGGTAAGACTATCTAATTTTTTTTCTATTCCGACAAAAGTTTTGTGCCAAACATAATAGGGGTTGCAATGTTTCCCCCCCCCTATGAACGCTATATTAAATACTTGTAAGCCGAATTCAGACTACTCTGACTTTTCTTATCAACACGTGTCAACATATCACAACACATCAGTTTCAAGTGATTACACTGCTCTGATGTATCTGGTGCAGTGTATCACTCGGACATGAATGGTTGTAGTTGACTTCTTGATTCTGATTAGAGCACATCATTTTGTATACGATTTGTTTAATAAAATTTTCAAGTGGGCAATACTAAAATGGATGAAAGACTATTAGCTGAACTTGATGAAGAGGAGATTATAGCCACTATTAATATGTTATTTGCACTAGATCACATGGGAGAGTGGATATATCCCATAAATGTCGAGGGGGTGAATTTGTAGGATTTCGTACATTATGGCCTGAACTTTTGAAAAAAAACGAAGAGCGTTTCAAAATGTACACTAACATGTCAATAAAAGCGTTTTCTAGCCAAAAACTCAAGTGTCACGTTCTGTTGCTTCAACACGTCTGACGAAAATCTGGATGTCCAGATCTTGGGCTGATGCGTGTCACGACATGTTAACACACATTCTGGCGTCAGATAACACATAACATGTCACAATACATCACAGCAGTGTGAGAACCTAAATATAATTTATTGGGATTCCCCCACTAAACCGTCATAACGCGCGTTCACATGAAACTTCAGCGTATTCTGAATTCGGCTTTACCCTTGTTTGACCGCGGTCACCCCTTTGAGCACGGTGGACCTGTTCCACCTCCTCATATATGCGTGCGTCTCCGGGAAGTTGCGTCTGAGCACAGCGTCCGTGTTTCCATGAGGGATGGTACCGAATCGGAACGGCGGATCTTCGGAATGCGGGTTGCTTAGCTGGAACAAGCACACACCGTTGTCACACATTGCCAGTTTTAGGACGGGATTAAACTGTCACATTTCTCTTCTAAACGTTCTTTGGTAAAATAAATTTATGGTGAATTTGATGGTACATCAAAGATATTTTATAAAATACTTTATTTATTTATTATAAAGTTTGTAAAATAAAAATGAAATGTCATACTCCTATTCTAATACTTACTTATTCTATTGCATTAGGAACTCGAAATTTCATTGCTGCATTACAAAAGTACGCCACTTATCCATATCTCGAGCTATTTTTATCAAGTCTACCCCAATATACCCTATCTCCATCTTGAGCTAGTTCTATCCAGTCCACCTCATTACACCCTATATCTTTCAGGTTAATTCTAATGTTATCATCCCATCTGCGTCTAAGTTTTCCTAATGGTCTCTTCCCATTGGATTTACCAGTAAATACCCTGAGAACATGGCTATAGATTATCCCATTCGCGCTGCATGTCCTGGCCACCGTAATCTACGAGAGCGAGACTTGACTATCCTAACAATGTCTTGTGATTAGTACAGGGTATGTAACTCATCATTATGCAACCTACTCCATTCCTCAATAGCCTCATTCCTTTTTGAACCAAACATCTCTCTAAGAATCTTGTTTTTTAGTGCAGCCTAAATTATTTTTCATCATATAATAATATTTTAAAAAGCGAATAACATTTCCACATAAGAGTTTGTTTTACCTTCGTGTCATTAATTCCAGTGAGGTCATGAAATTCTTCTCTGGTAATCATGAAAGCGGCTAGGTTCGCAGTGTAAATAGCTAAGAAGATGAGTGCGAACATGGCCCATACATTAGCCATACAGCGTGCGGTGTAACCCCGTGGACAGTCTACATTAACCGCCGCTTGGAACAGCACTGCCCACACAAGCCATAGAGTGCGACACAGTGAAAACCTGTGATCGCGAGGTGCTGACATCTGTGGACAGTAGTAGTAAGCTCAAAATCTTGGGCACTCTTAAGGAGGGGACATGAGTGAAAGCAAGTATTCTTGAAATTTTTATCGAAGAAACCCCCAAAAAAACTCCAGGACGTCAGCTCGAAAGCGAGCTACACGAACCTAGCAGCCGCCGCATGTTAAGGAAGATAGTGCAAACATTTTCGGATAGTGTGTCATGTGTTCAGTTCAATGAACCCTCAGACCATTAAGCTCAGTTTTTTTAGGCCGGAGCCACTAATTTATTCAAGTAGCTCAAATTGTCTTCTCGAAAATGAGTCGACCCCATACCAGATCCACTGCTTTACATACCAATCTATAAGCGCCGGGGATCGAGCCCGGAACTTCTTGATCTGTAACCATATTTGAATATTTGGCAAGATCATCGCGTAATTATTTAACTTTGAACATTTTTAAATATTAATTTAATAAGTTTTTGTTTAAATGCCAATATGCTCATGACAAATATTCAAGAATATTCGAGACTACTAAGAAAATTAAACCTATTTTCTGAAGTTTTATTTAAATTTATTCTGTCCAAATCGATAATTGTTTATGAGAACTGTAAAAATAATGACCATAGCTCACGTTCTTTACACACCACCTTAAGTCTCCCAAGAAATTGACTAAAATAAAGAAAGTGGCAGGGAATTTAACTTAAAATGTTTTAAAGTTATTATTAGTACTATATATACCTGCACTACTATATAATTGGGCTGTTATTATTAATAATATTATTCTAAACATGAAAATACAAACTTAAAATTCAAAATAACAAAAACTTATTTACAAAATACACATTTAAACAACCAGAAGAACATCAAAAGAGTTTATTATAACATGTGCATTCTCCAAAATGTTCCAAAAAAAGTACGTCATAACAATCTGAGTCCTGATTATTATTATTATTATTATTATTATTTCAAGCCCCACGTATTAATACCCGTTCGGGTTATTAGCTTGTGTATTAATTACGCTGATGGTTCTAGGGATGCTGGAGGTTCTACTTATAGGAAGTGTACCCGCATTTGCTTGGAGGGAGATTTTAAAACCACCCTCAGTACACCCGACCGAGATTTGAATCTCGATCTCTCCGTCATCGGCAGTCTAATCTACTGCGAGATTGGTGCCTTAAACCATGTGGGCACCGAAGCGGGTCATTGACAGTACTGTATTCACCAAAAGCGAGAGGTGCAATTAATATGACTTGACTTATGAATGTAAGAAAATCTACATCTTTGAGCGACCGGATAATGAAATCGACCACCTTACCTTTGCGTCGTACCCATACGGGCTGAGCCACTCGAAGAAGAAGATAGTAACTGCCGCCACGTGGATCGCCACTAGCGCGACGAGCATCCACATGGCTGAGTCGAACGGTTCTACGAGAAACAAATATAAACATGATTGTGTTGAGGTTACACCGAGACGTAATGTAAACCTCCCATAAATCTATGTGTACAGTCCGTTTCTAGAAGGTGTGGCAACATTCTGGTGTATCAGTCATAAGTCAGGGTTGTGTCATAAGTTAGATTACATCATAACCTAAGCTAAATCATAAGCTAGGGTGTGTTTATGTTAGAGAGGATAGTAAATAGTAAGTTAGTGTGTTTCATAAGTTAGAATGTATCATAAGTTAGACTGGCCCATAAGTCTTATGGCAGGGTGTGTCACAAATTAAAGTAGTTAATAAGTTAGGATGCGTCATAAGTTAGAATGGATCATAATTTAAAGTGTCCCATAAGTCTTAAGTCAGGGAGTGTCTTAAATTAAATTGGATCATAAATTAATATGGGTCATATCATAAGTTAGGGTTTGTCATAATTCAGAAAGTGCAATAAGTTCGGATGTGTCATAAGCTATGGTGTGCTATAAGCTAGGTTGTGTCATAAGTTAAGGTTTTCCATAAGTCAGGGTGTTTTGTGGATTATTCTGTGTCATAAATCAGGGTTTTCAATACATTTTGGGTGTCATAAGTTATGGTGTGACATACGCCAGGCTGTGTCATAAATTATGGTGTGCCATACGCCAGGCTGTGTCATAAGTTATGTTGTTCTACAAGCCATGTTGTGTCTCAAGTTAAGGTGTGCCATTTGTTCGGGTGTGTCATAATTCATGGTGGGTTACAACTTTTATACACTTATGCTCCCCTTAGCTCAAAGTATATTTCCCGGTGCGCCATTCTATCCTAAGAATTAGTAGTCTACTTTATCCTCGCCGTAACAAAAATACATAAATGGTACGATACAATAGTACAAACTTTCTCATAAAGTATATTACACCCTGGAGAATTTTTTTTTTCAAAAAAATTATATTTGTAAAAAAAATAATATTATATATTTTATGAAAAATTATTCCCAAATATCCATTTTGAGCAGAATTTTAAAGGCCATTTTCAAGATATTTCAAATATTCTAGAAATTGTTAAAAGTAAACTAATTTTAAATTAATTTATTTTTGCAAAACCAACAAACAACCTTTTATTATTATGTAAAATAATCTCAAAATACCAGTTGTAAATAAAATCATTAAAGCTATTTAAAAATGTCCTATTAAAAATCAATCATCAATATTATATATTTTTAAATAAAAAACAGCTGTATAGTTATTAATTTTTATAACGGTAAAAAAATTAGCAGATACCCATTTTGAACCAAATCGCTAAAGCAATTTCTTGAAATATTAAATTTCGGACATTAGTAGACTAACCTTAAATAAATTTCCCCACGAAAAACAAATATACGCTTTTGTTTATCATGTTAAACATTCCCCAGATAAAGGCTCAACATTCTAAAATAATCGTTCTAGTTATTTTATAAATATTTTTAGATTTTGAAAATCACTCATCAGTAAACTACCCTTTAGCGTATTTCTACCCAAAATTAAAGTATACAGTGTTGTTTGTTTGTTAAAACACTCCCTAAATATCAATTTTTAACAAAATGTTTAGAGCCATTTTAGAAAAATTTGGAATTAGAAAAAAACTCATAAGTAAACTACCCTTAATTTGGGAGCTAAGGCAAAAAAAAAGTCCTGAGGTATAGGTAGTTTTTAAGTTTACAGTACTTTCTTTTAATATATATGAGAAAGTTAAACGAATACAATTATTATGGTTCTCTTTAAATTGGTCACCTCTCGGAGTTTTGGAGATTGCAATTAAATAGGGCGATCATAGTTTCAAAGGTTGAAGTGCTTGCCGACATTATATTGAACGCGACTACTGGCTTCATGTTGACAGGAATTTGTGCACCGAGTTTTGGCACACTTTTTACTTATGACGTCACTGAATGGAATTAATTGGAAGAAGGTTTATGAACTTTAGATTGAAAATGAAGCACACTTTATCAGTGCGACCACAATTTTTATCTTTCTATTTTAGTAGAGAAGTATTTACCCCCCCTTTTTTTTGTTAGAAAGGAGAATAAGTTAGCGTTTTATCAGAATTTTTTTTACTACCGCCTCTTACTACCTGTTCAGGTTATACACCTATGTACTAATTACACTAATGCGTTAGAGATTAGGAGGGTTTAATTTAGAGGAAATTAACCCGCATTTGCGTGGAGGAAGAGTGGAAACCCATTTAGTATAAACCACCCTCAGTGCACCTGACAGAGATCGAACCCCAATCTACCCAACTTCAGCAGTTTATTCCAACATTAGATTAGCGCGTTAGACCACGCGGCCACCGAAGTGTTTATCACAAAGGTCGTTTACTTAGTTCTCACCTTTATTTTATCTATTAATACCATACGAACGATGTCTTACCCTATTAATTAAAGGGTTAGTTAATTTTGTTTTTATTCATTCTTATAGTTTAAATACTTTTCTTAAAATTTCCTCAGCAAAAANCTATTTTTAAATCTAACAAGACTTAAATCAATTTAATAAATTTATTTATTTTTTAATTCTTGGATGTACTAAATAAAAACATGCTTGCACACATAGTAAGAGACGCAAAAAAAAAAAAAGAAAAAGTAAGCTTTATGTATTTTAATGTGCACTTTCTGAATCGATTGATTACATTACTCATAAACTAACTTAAATCTAGAGCAGACACAACATCCAGCCCCCGGCCGTTAATTTAGCGCTGTGAAAGGATAAACCCACATTTCACCAATGATAAATTTACTAACCAAGCCAAGAGTCGAAACCGGGACCCTCAACTAGTCACGCTCCCGACTGAGCTAAGATGTTGAACTAAACCCTAAAATAAAACACTCTAAATCGGAGTTTGCCCTCGGCTTCACTCACATTGAAGTTAGGTAAATTACTTTTTTCCATTGTAACTTCTATACTAGCAAATACTCAATTTCAGATATGTACTATGAGGTGAGGATTTCTATACATTAAGGTGAAAGAGAGGAAGCATATAAAATACATTTATGGTCACTTGGAGTATTTTATTAATGAGATGATAACTATCAATAAGATGATGATGATGTGTCATGATTTTACTATATTAAAAATAATTTAATAAAAAACCTTTAAATACACATTAAGGAAAGTTTCAAACATAAAAAGGAGTCACAAAATAATTAAAAGAACAATTTAAATACTTTTTAGGAGAGTAATTAAAAGACAACAACATTTAAATGCTCTTTAAGTAAAGGTTCAAATATAATAAATAATTACAAAATAATAAAAAAATGTTTAACAGAGTTCAAAAAGAGGTTCAAACATAACAGGTAATTACAAAATAATAATAATAATAAAAACATTTAAATACATTTTAAGGAACGGTTCAAACATTATAAATAGTCATACAAATTATTTAAAATAAATTCATTACACCACAAGAGTTCCTCCCATTAATTAATTCTGAAGACATATAGTACGACGATATTAGAACACAGGCTGCACGGTATGTTGCGCTAATCTCGTGTTAAACAAGACCGCCGAAGATGTGGGGAGATCGGGGTTAGATCCCGGTAGAGTGCATTGATAATGGTTTTCCTAAATGGTTTCTCCCGCTTTCTCCACGCAAATTCGAGTGCACTTCCTCTAAATTACACCTATATCATCTCTAACCCATTAGCGTAATTAGTGCATAGGCGTATAACCCGAACGGGTAGTAAGACACGGTGCTATAAAATATATATGTTATTGTGAGTGTGCTGAATTCATTATTTTGTAAAATAACCAGTGAATGTATAGAATCACCGAAAGCGATGGTTTATTAAACAAATAATATAATTTATCTAAATTTACTAGGGCTCTGCGAGTACTCGTATTTCGAGTTCAAACTCGAGCTTGAGATCGGGATCGAAAGTTTGGTAGGTTCGTCATTTTCTAGCTTTTGATGTACTTGATAATAAATTTTTAAAACCCATTAGCAAGCACAGGCTATTTAATTGAGATAATATCAGCATTTCTACTTATAAACCATTCGGTTACTTAATAAATTGTTAAAAATTAATTTCAATTTTAACATTAATAACGTAATAGAGCTTTAAAACCACTTTCGACTGGTAAATTTATTCAATATTGTCGTCCATTTTGAATTATACTTGATTGAAGTTGTTCACTTGTATTGCTATGACGAAGCAATGAAAATAAAAATAGCTAAGAAGATTACTCAATAATTGAGTGATTCTTTTTACTATTTTTACCTGGTCCATTTATAAAATAATAATTTATGTTAAATTAAAATGTAATATCAAAAATATTTTATATTAAATGTTTTCAAACATAAGATATTTAAAACTTGTATTAATTAATACGTTTAGCTACAAAACTAGCTCTAGTTTAGTTACTATTTATTTATAGAATTAAGTTGGTTATCCTGTAAAATTAATGTTGATCTTATTCATTACAATATATATTTTACCAAACTTACCATATTTAAATTAAAAAAGCATTTACTATTTCATATTTTTTGCTAGAAATACTATTTTAGTTTTTAATTTTAAAGTATCAGCATCAACTTTTATAACCATTAAAAATTGAAGTGAAGTAAATTTCTCGATAAAATAATGTCTAACAAGAACCTGTACAACGCGCATGTGCAACTGGGCATAGAGGAATGTAAATGGAACAGAAGACATGATAGCGCACAATTACACTAAGGAATAATAAAAGAAATACGGAACACTACAAATTAAGTTACTGAAGCATATTTTGGGGAAATATTAGCTTATTAAAACGTCAATTTTATTAACTCTTTATCAAAATAGTGTATAAACACTGTAAAATAATGTAAAGTGATAGTTAAGGAAACCTGAAAGGATAGTTAGGTTAGACCTATATATAAACAAACCCACTTCTCTATTTTCTTTCTACACTTTTACACTTCCCACTTCTTCAAACTTTCACAGCTTCACATTGTTTTGAATTTTAGGACATATTTATTTTTCGTATGAAGAGACATTAATGAAAAAGTCATATTCCCGAAAATTCAAACTAATGTGAAACTGTGGAAGTTTTGAAGAAGTGGAGAAGCTTAAGAAGAAATGAAGAAAGAAATGTGTTTGTTTATATCCAGGCCTAACATTACTTTCCGTTCAGGTTGGCTTCCTTCACTATCACTTACTTTACATTATTGTACAGTGTTTCTACAGTAGCCTCACGGCTTCTTTGGTTCTGACTGACAGCTCTGAAAAGTTAATAGACCAAATTATGTATCCCCACGCCGAACCATATGATCTGCAAAAACATGTGTTTAGCAGCTGTCACTTCTGACGGTCAAAATTTAGTTATATACCTAAATGTTGAATGTCAGAAGTCAGCTGTGAGCTGTCAGTCAGCACCAAAAAAGCCACGGGGCTACTGTACACTGTCATGGTATACATTTCCAAGCCATCATGCGATTATTCATTTTATTAACTTATTTTTGTAATTGGTAGTGTAATTTTATTGTTCTTAAAGACATGAGTGTTGAAACAATTTTAATTATATTTATTAGATTTTTATTTGAGTTTTTTTCTTATTTTTAAATTGTATTTTATAAGTGTTATTTATAATTTAAAAACCGATATTTACATTATTTAACCTTTTTTTTTCAAAATTATTTGCTATTTATAAAAATGAATGTCATTCATCTTTTAAGAACATGTGTTTTAATATACTTTCTCACGTTTTAAAATTATGAATATACAATATTTGAACACGACTCGAACTAGCGAGCTTTTAGAAATACTCGACTCGAATGAAAAAACACAACTTCGCAGACCCCTAAAATTTACCTATGATTTTATTAATTTCTCAATGCAGTTTGATTAGAGTATGCAACATGAACTCTACTATCTACATTTACCAGTGATAAAAAAAAAATCTTGTGTATTTGGATAAAAATATAGAACATACATCCAAACTGACCTATTCTAACATAACCTAAGCTCAAATAAACAAGTCTAAGCTTGTAGAAATTAACCTAGCTTTCCTAAACTAACATAACCAAACCTAACCTTGACGTGACTTATTAAAATTCACTGGTGGTTGATGGTAATTTTGTAAAATGTTTGGTGATTAGGGCCTGTGTGAAATAGTAAAGGAATGTTTTACATTCCCCAAGTGAAGCTGTGTCTTTGTAGAATCACCGGTGACTTTACAAACTCTTTCAGCACATTCACCACATTCTCAGTTGCTTAAAAAAATAGAAAACAGAAACTGAACATTACTACCCGCCTCGGTGGCGTAGTTGGCTAACGCTCTAGTCGTGTTGATCTCGGCTGCTGAGGACGGGGAGATTGAGGTTCGAATCTTGGTCGGGTGAACTTGGGGGGGTTCCTAAATGGTTTTCCACTCTCCCTCCACGCAAATGCGGGTTCACATCCTCTAATTCAACCTTCCCAATCAATTAGCGTAATTAGTACTTAAAGCGTATAACCCGAATGGGTAGTAAGACTAAATAATAATAATAATAATAATAATAATATTGAACATTATTAGTGCGTTTTTATATGTGATACATTTTTACGAACACTGCTACACAGAGATCGCTGTATATAATGCATATTATAAGTATGCATAGTATATTATATAATATATTACTATAGTATTTGCACTAAGGATCTAAATATACACCATATGCATATATAGTATTTACTATAATATAATTATATATTCAATTTAGATGTATGCAATGGATATGCAAATTATATATAATAACTATACATACTTTTATTGATATACTATTAACCGTTTAAGGCACTGTAACGTGACACGGCACGTGGGAGGAGAAAGGTGGGGTAGGGGAAAGAGAGAGAGAGAGAGAGACAGCGTGGTGTAAGGACCAATCATATCGCTCTAAATGCGTGGTGCTCTGTACTGGGTTTGGAAATGTTAATACACATCCCGAATGAGTAATGAAAGGCGGCGACAAAAATTAATAACTCAAGAACAGTTTTTAAATCAATAAATTTACTAAATATTGTAGGCCCATTAAAAAAAAGAGAATTCATTTTTAGTATGGTAAACAAAAGTATCGCGTAGATGGCTACGAGGTTAAAATATGTCTGATAAAGTGGTACCAGTGTTTTTAATAGCGAGTTTCGATGTTTACCTACATGTTCGTGCGAAATGATAGAGGGTGAAAATTACCGTGTACATAAACAAACTACGTAACACAAACAAATAAAACACATAAATACTTTTAAAATATGGCGAACCACTCGACACATAGGAAAAAAGGACGCCTCTATTATCTTAAAAAACACAATAATATATGTATGTCAGAATGATAAACAATTAACATATTTAGTATTGAACTACTTGACACGATGCATCTATTATCTTAAGAGCACAATAATGTGTACTTTATTTCATAATAGTAAACAACTAGCATGTTTATTATTGAAATACTTGACACGATGCATCTATTATCTTAAGAACAAAATGTTGATACTATCTGAATCATAACTATTTAACCAAAAATTAAATTAAAACCGGTATGTAATTTTCCTTTTTTTTAAATGTTAATATCAATATTGGGTTGAATTGCGCTCTTATCAGAGTTGGCGCAACATTTGCACCCTAGGCGATATTTAAAATTTCAACCTCAGATGTATTTAGTATAATATAAATAAACCTCATCCCCTGCGTGGTGCCAAATAATAATAATAATAATAATAATAATAATAATAATAATAACAATACCAAAAGACCGTAAAATTTTTTGTCAAAAAAGAGATAGACGAGGAAAAAATAATTGGTTATCCCTACCCCCTACCCTTTTTAATCAATTTGTACAAAAATATTATCTCTTCTTCCCTTCCGTTTATCTTAATATTTTCTGACTATTTTAATTAAATTTCAAAGTTATTTATCATAAAGTTTAATTTTGACATAAGAGGACATAAGTTTAAAATAAAATAATAATATTTATTATACAAATATTTTATTTGAAATATATATTTTATAAAACCAATAAATTTCAAGCTAAACGCAAATATATATAAATATTTTAACTTTTCAAACACTCAAGATAAAGTATTGTGACCGACCGTACAAAAAAATCTAACCCGAGATGTTGATGGATGGCGACGTTTCATGACCCCCCGAACCTTAAAGAGTTTTTTTTTTGCAATGCTGTTTGTCTGTATGTCTGTCTAACCCTAAAATTAAAAGTAGTTAAATAAAGGGCAAAAAGAGAAAAGATAGATTTTCTCAAAATGGGATCTAATTATTTTGATTAAAATTCTTATCTACGTGTTGATTAAGATCATAAAAAAATGAATATTTACATTTTTCCTTGAAAATGATTTTAGGGCACTTAACAGAAGCGGAAATTTCCGTATCTCCGCAACGATTTGAGATATTAAATAACTTATCATTTCAAAATTGTAGTACTATTAAAAAAACATTTATTTGAAATAGTTTTTTTTATAAAACCAATAGTTTCTGAGATATTGGCAAACATATTAATACAATGTTGTGTTTTAGTTGTACAGAGATACTACTTAAGCTTTAACACATTGATTAGTCAATATTTCTAAGTCTATCAAAAAGTGCACGTTCTCTTTCTTTTAAGATTTTAGGGAAAATGTTTGTACAGCAATGATCTATCTCTAGCATTTTAGACTCAATAGTCAATTTTTACCTATTTTATTGGTCAAAATGTATAAATGAGGAATCTAATAGAAATGAAACAATCATAAGTGTAGCCCTTAGTAAAACGCCGAAAATATAAACAGGAATTCGAAATTTTAAAACAAAGTGTTGACCCTTGTGGCCCCAATATCAATATTTTTTATTGGTCAAAATATACAAATGAGGACATTAATTCTTTAAAAAATAAAATTATAGAATTTAAAACCGGGAGACAAAAAATGTTTTACGAAATTATAGCGAAATTTATGTTTGGATTTGCTAGCGCATATTATTTCGTTTCACATATATTACGAGTTTTGAGTAAATGTCTCTACTTTTAATCAATAGAGCGAGAAAGTCCGTGTATTTCCGTATGATTTATTTATTTATTTAAAAAAATTAGGGGTTTAGACGCCGCAAGTGGGTTTATGACTTGGCAAGAAATACAAAACCAAGGAAATTATTGGAAAAACAAGGTAAATTGTAACAAGAAAAAAAGGACCGAGTTAAGTAAGGACAAAGTAAGCTATTTAAAGGAATGTAAAACCAAGGAAAGGCGTTGCAAGAAATTTAGAGTAAAGTCAAAGTAAGACATGAATAATAATTTAGACCCAAGTAAAGCCATAGTAAGGAATGTAAAGTTAAGTCATAGTAAAACGTGACAAAGAATATATAACCAGGGAAAGATATAGCAGATGAGAATCAAGTCAAAGTAAGAGATGATCAGGAATGTAAAACCAAGAAAAGACATAGTAAGGGGATGAAACTCAAGTCATAGTAAGAGATGATAAGGAATGTAAAACTAAAGAAAAGGCATAACAAGAAGTTGAGAGTCAAGTGAAAGAAAAATGTGACAAGGAATATAAAAACCAAGAATGGTATAGCAAGGAATGTAGAGACAAGTCAAAGTAAGACATGACAAGGAATGTAGAACAAAGGAAAGGAAAAGCAATGAATGAAGAGTCAAGTCAAAGTGAGACATGGAAATTAATACAAAACTAAGAAAATAAGTAAGGGAGAGTCGAGTCAAAGTAAAACGTGACAGGAAATGTAGAACCAAGATATGGAGTAGCAAGGAAATGAAGAGTCAAGTCAAAGTAAGACATGGAAATTAATACAAAACTAAGAAAAGGAATAATAAGTAGGGGAGAGTCTAGTCAAAGTAAAACGTGACAGGAAATGTAGAACCATGGAAAGGAAAAGCAATGAATGAAGAGTCAAGTCAAAGTAAGACATTACAAGGAATGTAAAACAAAGTAAAGGCATATCAAGCAATGTAGAGCCGAGTCAAAATAAGAGATGACCAGCAAAGTAAGGGCAGAGCAAGGAGGGAAGAGTCAAGTCAAATCAAAGCAATACATCTCAAGGAATGTCAAGCAAGAGTAAGAAGGTCGTGAAACCTCAGAGCGACCAACTTGCTGATCAACTCACCGAGAAACGCAGTTGGGGGAGATGATCCCAGTTCGTTTCGCCACCACGATGGCTATCCCGGTATCGAGGAACGGAAGGGAGAAGTCGATGGCCTGCGACCTCTCGTAGTTGATCTTGAGCGAGGTGATGACCATGTCGGCGTGATGGTTGATCAGCGCTGCCACGAGACCGTTCCATCGGCCGTTCTGATAGCAGTACAGAAGAACACTAGCGTTATACTACCAAAACGAAAATATGATTAGACTACAGTCCAGTTTTCATAGGAAGGGTCTTTTATAAACTAATTATTCTATGGCATTGGGAACTCGGAAGTTGATTGCCACATCTACGAAAGTACGCCATCCATCTCTATATTGAGCTGGCTCTAACCAGTCCACCTCACTACACACTATCCCAATCTGGATACAGTTATATCCTGTCCACCCGTTTAAACTATATCTCTATCTTGATCTTGTTCTATTCAGTCCACCTCAAAAACCACTATACCTTTCTTGAGCTAGTTCTATCCGGTCCTCTTCATTACACCCTATCCTTACCATGAGCTAGTTCTATCCAGTCCACCTCATTATACCCTATCCTTATCATGAGTTAGTTCTATCCAGTCCACCTCATTATAACCTATACCTATCTTGAGCTAGTTCTATCCGGTCCTCTTAATTATACCCTATCCCTATCTTGAACTAGTTATATCCAGTTCACCTCATTATACCCTATCCTATCTTGAGCTAGTTCTATCCAGTCCACCTCATTACATCCCTATCTTGAGTTAGGTCCATCCGGTCCTCTTAATTATACCCATCCCTATCTTGAACTAGTTCTATCCAGTTCACCTCATTATACCCTATACTATCTTGAGTTAGTTCTATCCGGTCCTCTTCATTAAACCCTATCCCTATCTTGAGCTAGTTCTATCCGGTCCTCTTCATTACACCCTATCCTTATCATGAGCTAGTTCTATCCAGTACACCTCATTATACCCTATCCTATCTTGAGTTAGTTCTATCCGGTCCACCTCATTACACCATATACTTATCTTGAAATAGTTATATCCGGTCCTCTTCAATAAACCCTATCCATATCTTGAGCTAACTCTATCCAGTTCACCTCATTACACCCTATCCTTATCTTGAGCTAGTTCTATTCAGTACACCTCATTATACCCTATCCTATCTTGAGTTAGTTCTATCCGGTCCACTTCATTACACCATATACTTATCTTGAGCTAGTTCTATCCGGTCCTCTTCATTACACCCTATCCTTATCTTGAGCTAGTTCTATCCATTTCACCTCATTACACCCTATCCATATCTTGAGCTTGTTCTATCCGGCCCCCTTCATTACACCCTATCCTTATCTTGAGCTAGTTCTATCCAGTACACCTCATTACACCCTATCCTATCTTGAGCTAGTTCTATCTGGTCCTCTTCATTACACCCTATCCTTATCTTGAGCTAGTTCTATCCGGTCCCCTTCATTACACCCTATCCTTATCTTGAGTTAGTTCTATCCAGTACACCTCATTATACCCTATCCTATCTTGAGTTAGTTCTATCCGGTCCACCTCATTACACCATATAATTATCTTGAAATAGTTATATCCGGTCTCTCTTCAATAAACCCTATCCATATCTTGAGCTAACTCTATCCAGTTCACCTCATTACACCCTATCCTTATCTTGAGCTAGTTCTATCCAGTACACCTCATTATACCCTATCCTATCTTGAGTTAGTTCTATCAGGTCCACCTCATTACACCATATACTTATCTTGAGCTAGTTATATCCGGTCCTCTTCTATGAACCCTATCCATATCTTGAGCTAACTCTATCCAGTTCACCTCATTACATCCTGTCCTTATCTTGAGCTAGTTCTATCCAGTACACCTCATTACACCCTATCCTATCTTGAGTTAGTTCTATCTGGTCCACCTCATTACACCATATACTTATCTTGAAATAGTTATATCCGGTCCTCTTCAATAAACCCTATCCATATCTTGAGCTAACTCTATCCAGTCCACCTCATTACACCCTATCCATATCTTGAGCTAGTTCTATCCGGTCCTCTTCATTACACCCTATCCTTATCTTGAGCTAGTTCTATCCAGTTCACCTTATTACACCCTATCCATATCTTGAGCTAGTTCTATCCGGTCCACCTCATTACACCCTATCCTTATCTTGAGCTAGTTCTATCCGGTCCTCTTAATTACACCCTGTCCCTATCTTGAGCTAGTGCTACCCAGTCCACTTCATTACCCTCTATCCTTATCTTGAGCTAGTTCTATCCGGTCCTCTTCATTACACCCTGTCCCTATCTTGAGCTAGCTCTATCCGGTCCTCTTCATTACACCCTATCCTTATCTTGAGTTAGTTCTATCCTGTCCACCCCATTACACCCTATCCTTATCTTGAGCTAGTTCTATCCGGTCCTCTTCATTACACCCTGTCCCTATCTTGAGCTAGTTCTATCCGGTCCTCTTCATTACACCCTATCCTTATCTTGAGTTAGTTCTATCCGGTCCACCTCATTACACCCTATCCTTATCTTGAGCTAGTTCTATCCGGTCCTCTTCAATACACCCTATCCCTATCTTGAGCTAGTTCTATCCAGTCCACCTCATTATACCCTATCCAATCTTGAGCTCGTTCTACCCAGTCCACCTCATTACTCTCTATCCCTACTTGAACGCGGTTATAGTTTCTTCCATTCACAATGCATGTCATGCCTGCCGCCTAACCTGCGAGATTAGATTGTCCTAACAATGTTTGACGAGGAAGTCAGGGTGTAACTCATTCTTATGTAGTCTCTTCCAACTTTCCATTATCTTCATATCTTTTAGAACCAAACATCTTCCTAAGCAATTTTTTTTGGGGGAAAATATTTTAACAATTTATTATTATTATATTAGTATTATTTTATAAGTATATATCTGATTTTGGTTGGAAGAACAGTAGAGAAAATTCAAACATATTGTTTTACAGCCAACATTGATAACACTTTACTATATTATTTGTTTTAATTTATAGTTATTGATACTATTTATCAAAAGTGACAGCTGCAGATCACATTACTTGGTGTATGGATATATTAAACTTGTTTTTAGTAACTTTAGTAACTAACTTCTACTGTTCTTATTACTAAAATCGTAATATATATATTTGTTTATAATAAAAGTGACAGCTGCAGCTCACATGACTTGGCGTATGCATATATAAAATGCTTTAGTAACTTTATAGCTGTAAATTAAATACATCCTTATGAAAATTGGACTCTAGCTGTATTAGGATTCTGGTGGGAAGGACGGTATCTGACAGTTACATTACCTACAAAAATTATTTTAATATATTCATAAGTCAAGTCATGTGATCAGCAGTTGTCACTGTGATAGCTATTATAAATTCCTATAAAATTATAAGAATAAAAAAGTAAAATGTTACTACTGTCGAATGCCAAATAAATTTGGTAGTAGAGCTTAACTAAAATTTGGTTCCTATATGAATCCTGGCCAGTGGCGTAGCGCGGAGTGTTGCCAGGGTAATTAGAACTTAGTTAAACTAGCTGTAAAATGTTCTCATAATTCACTAGAACACTCGTTAGTCAGCAATCAATTAAAACACTTTCCCATGTGAGGTGTATATGGAACAACCTATATTGGATTGGTTAAATGGGGACCAAGGGAGACAGAACACAACACTGATAAAGTTTTGATGTTCTCTGCGTACCCTGGCAACAATCCACGCCACGCCACTGTGGCAATACTTCAGTTCGTGATGCAACCGGCAATTCAAGGGCGAGATTCGTAAAATAAACTCCATTTATACATTTGAATTTAATATATATTTAGCACCGCGTCTTACTACCCGTTCGGGTTATACGCTTAAAGTATTAATTACTCGAATGGATTAGGAATTGGGAAGGTTGAATTAGAGGAAGTGAACCCGCATTTGCGTGGAGGGAGAGTGGAAAACCATTTAGGCAAAACCACCCCCACTTCACCTGACCTAAATTCGAACCTCGATCTCCCCATCCTCAGCAGTCGAGCTCAACACGACAAGCGCGTTAGCCAACTACGCCACCGAGGCGGGTGAATTTAATATAAATTAGTTAAGTATGGATTTGAAAACCTAATTTGCAAACTAGTATAATATAATAGTTAGAGTATATTTAATATTATTAAAATTATTATTTGGATCAGTAGTTCATTTAAATAATAATAGGATAATTTTGAGAAAATTTGACTCTCCGAATTTCTTTCAATTGAATCCTTTTGTTTGTATAGTATTTTACTCGTAGTTAGTACTATTCAAAGAATGTCTATATTTATTTCTTAAATTTGTATTTCAAATAACGAATTATTTTAATAAATATTTCAAACGAACGCTTAGTGCTGAAAATATCCTTTAATGAAGAAGCTTCATTTCCTTTAGGATGTTTTGATTATAGTATGACATAAGCTGTCTATTTTAATATTATCCATATTTTCAAAATGTACCTCTTGAAATAAAAGTACTACCACGCCTAAAAAGAAAGAGACTTTCGAATGTCTAGTTCCAATTTTTTGTTCCATTAGCTACATATTTAAAATTATTCACTGTATAGCCTTCAAGTCTGGAAATGCTTAGTGTTTGCTGCTGTACTAGGAAGGAACTAATAAAAACTACTAACACATTTTTTACGGTCAACTTTTATAACATTTTTCTTAATTATTAGTATTATTTTATAAATATTATGAAAAATGAATATTGTTTTAGTAAATTTTATAAATTTACTGTCAAAATAAAAAATATTTTATTTATAAATCGGACTATACATACTAACAAATGAGAAACGGAATTCCTTTACCCAGATTATAAGAAAAGCTAATATATATTTAATGACATTTTAAAACTTTTATTGCAGATACTGTTTTCGTGTATTTAATCAAGTGGGTTATCTAATAAAGTATAGCTTTGAAAAGTTTTTCAGTTTTATTAGTTTTGCTAATTTTCTTGCCTCACTTCGCATTTAGTTTAAATAAAATAATTTTATTTATTTGTGGTATTTAACGTGCACTATCTGGACAGATGTATTACATTGTTACACGACTTATAAGCCAACTTAAATCCAAAACAGACACAACCTCCAGCCCCCAGCCTGTTAATTCATCACTATGAGTGTGTAAATCCGCATTTGACGAGTAATACATTTTTTCGGGCATGCCAGGAATTGAAACCTCGATCCTTAACTAAGCAGACAGACACACTAATGACTGAGCTAGGGTGTCGTTTACATATTTAATACTAATTATGTAAACATATTATAAAAGTATAATTGAGATGAAATGTTCTTGCATATGAGTGGAGGAAGATTGGGAAATAAAACCATTTAATTGGCCGAGATTTGAACCTAGAACTTCCCATCGCCGGCAAACCAGACAAGACAAAAAACGATTCTTTTGTCAACTTGTTTACTGGTTTAAGCTAGACGTTGCAATTAAACTAAATAAATACCTGTAATTAGTAGAATTTAAGTGTAAGACTTTTATATATGTTTAACGTAATAACACGTTATTTTAGTATAAAAATATTATCTGTTTAGTATCTATTTGCTTATTTATTTATTATAAAAATGTATTATTATTTGGGGTGACCTGGTGTTCTAGGGGTAAGGTGTCGGACTTTTGTGCTGGGGTCCGGGGTTCAATCCTCGGTCCCGGCACAGATTTATCTGATTACCAAACCCTNCCTTCCTTCACCTCTGACAAGACATCTTGTGAATGTGGGGAATGCCAGGCCTCCACCGTGGTTCGGATTCCACGTTAAACTGTAGGTCCTTCATTTCATCTCACAATCACCCTACCATTACACATTAGCGTAAGTGCGTATAACCCGAACGGGTAGTAAGACGCGGTGCTAATAATAATAATAATAATAATAATTAGAATATTCCAACAGAGTTTGTCAGCAAAGATGTTCCTGGTTTTATACTAACAGTTACGAATATGTAACCAACAGTCTTCTGGATTTGGGACAACATATAGGGGCGGTTACTTATTTCTGATTAAATGATGTGAGGAAAATGATGATTATTTGTTGCCAGTACAAGGTTAAATCATAACGGATGCCTGATTAACTAGACCTTGGGAACCACAGAAACAATTCATTTCTAGGGAATAAATAAAATATATTCTATCGCCAGGATTCGAACCTGGACTTTTATTTTGGTAGCCAGAAATTAGGACCATTAGACTTAGAGATCAAAATTTTCAATGCTGTTTTATTTCATTTCTATTTTTTTAATTTTATTTAAATGGCACTGAATAATAATATTTAGCACCGCGTCTTACTACCCGTTCGGGTTATACGCTTTAAATACTAATTACTCTAATGGATTAGGTTTAAATAGAGGAAGTGAACGTGCATTCGCGTGCAGGGAGAGTGGAAAACGATTTAGGAAAAACCACCCCCTGTTCACCCGCCCGAGATTCGAACCTCGATCTCCCCGTCCTCAGCAGTCGAGCCCATCACGACAAGCGCGTTAGCCAACTACGCCACCGAGGCGGGTAAATGGCACTGAAGATATTGTCTTCAATAAGCCAGGAACACTTGTATTTGATTTACTTCCGATTACACTTTCTTGATTTTCTTATTAGATCACTCCGGTTCTGACCCAACTAACCTAGCCCTTTCTCACAACGAATTTCGTCTACAAAATAACCGAGAAGACATTTTGTTCGTCACTACACCGACATATTTATATTTAGAAGGAAATTGTACAGCCTCCTGTACAAAGTAATGTTGTCTGAGCGTAATACATTAACTAAAGAAAATTATTATTATTATTATTAGCATCGCGTCTTACTACCCGTTCGGGCTATACGCACTTACGCTAATGCATAATGGTAGGGTGATTGTGAGATTAAATGGAGGACCTACAGTTTAACGTGGAATCCGAACCACGGTGGAGGCCTGGCATTCCCCACATTAACAAGATGTCTTGTCAGAGGTGAAGGAAGGGTTTGGTGATCAGATAAATCTATGCCGGGACCGAGGATTGAACCCCGGCCACCAGCATATAAGTCTGACACCTTACCCCTGGACCACCAGGTCACCAACTAAAGAAAAGTTTTTAATATAATTATGAATGTAATTTCCTCGAGCCAACTGATGTACAGGACATGTCATAAATATATGTTCTAATGTTTCCGGAACAACTATTTTTTTCTATTTACCACATTTCAAAAAAAGAACACAATTTATTTTGTTAGGTTGTTCCACATGCTTAAGCGTGTCTCTGTTAGAGCCGTTTTTACACCAGTTTGTGAAGGGTTTTCTCCGATGATAGACGTGATTAAACACCGGAGATCAACCTCCCCCATTTATTTGGTTCGTGCATGCCATACAACCGCTATCCATCATTTGTTTCAGTAAGACTCTATAATACCATCTATTAATTAACTATGCGTGTGAATTAAAGAAAAGTGCAAGCGTGTGATAATTAATACGGTTCACAAACTCTACGACGATCGCAGGTGGGGCCTTCTGGGACAAGTATCACATCATTTCCAGGTAAATCGTCACGTATTTTACTCTCATGAAATTTTTTAAAATGTTTAATTTCTTTATCAACCCCGAAAATAATATAGTCCATATACTCAAATAAGGATCCCGGGTTCGATTCCAGACGTGGGCGAGAATAGTATCATTGGGTGAAATCGAGGCTTTCGTTTCACAGTGATTAATTAACGACCTCGAGACTATCTTTTACGTCTATTCTAGAATTAAATTAGTTTGTAAGTCGTGTGTAGATATAATCTGTCTATTTATAAAGTGTTAGCAAACTAATCCCAATAAATTAATAATACTAAAGGACATAAAAAAATACGATTTTTTAGTGATATAAATTAACAATATATTTTCAGATCTTTTTGTTCATTTACAGTAATTTATTCGAGACATTTAACGTGTACTTTCTGAACCGATTGACTATACCAGAACACTAGATATGAAATAACTTAAATATAGAACAGATACAACACCCAGCCCCCTTAACCTCAACTCATCACTGTGAAGGGGTACACTCGCATTTCTACAACTATAGATTTTTCAACCGTTCCGGGAATCGAACCAGGGACCCTAAAGTCAGTATACAGACACGCTACTGGCCTTTGTTATATTTAACTCTATTTGGCCTTGTACATTTTAAACTTAAGACTTAATATAAAAGGTGACCTGGCGGTCTAGGGGTATGGTGTCAGACTTCTGTGCTGGCGGCCGGGGTTCAATCCTCGGTCCCGGCAAAGATTTATCTGATTACCAAACCCTTCCTTAACCTCTGACAAGACACCTTGTGAATGTGTGGAATGCCAGGCCTCCACCGTGGTTCGGATTCCACGTTAAACTGTAGGTCCTTCATTTAATCTCGCAATCACCCTACCATTACACATTAGCGTAAATGCGTACAACCCGAACGGGTAGTAAGACGCGGTGCTAATAATAATAATAATAATAATACTTAATATAAAAGTCTTATTTTTATTTGATCAAACTCCCCATTTCTCTTATTGCGCCCCCTTGAACATTAATTTAATCAAACAGACGAATCGCAATTCTCGTGTTTTAGTTCAAGAGAAAAGCCTCACTCTATGAATATATAAAGGTATAGATGTATTCAATGAAAACAACTGGTGTACTTGGTTGAATGGGGCGGAAGAGGGGAGGAAGCTCAGTCGTTTTAATCCCGACGTGATAAATAGTTGAAGGTAGAATCCAGTATTCGAGTAGAACATAACCATGCATTATCAGAGTCTCGCGCGTACCATTACAAATCTCGGCTGCGTGTGGGATACTTATTTCACAATTCTGTTGCCAAATATAAGATGTACATTTTTTTTTGTTTGTTTTTAAAATTGAAGAGAGAATATGTTTACTCTTTTGTTATTTTGTAAAACACAGAGAAGGGAAACAAATATACATTGATCATAATGGCTTATTAAAATATAGTTAATATATTTGGCTTTTAAAGAGATACAAAGGAACATACGTTTTCATTTATTTGAGGTATTTAACGTCTACTTTTATGAACCAACTGACACTATCAGCAAACAAATGATAAAATAACTTTAAATCTAGAACCAATACAACTCTCGCCTGTTAATTAATAATTGTGAAAGGGGAAATTCACATTTCACAATGATATAATTTTCAACCATGCCAGGATTCGAATCTGAGACCCTTAGCTCGCTTTATTATAATAATGTAAGATAGGATTGGGAAAAGAGAAGTTTATTATTACTTTAACATAAATTTAGAATCAATAATAATAAACATAAAAAAATATGTTTAAACAAACTACAAATAATTAATGATGACAAATTAAACTGAAAAATTTTACAGAGACAATGTGATGATTATACAGGGTGGGGTGAAAACAATTATACGCTCTATGATGAGGAAAGTGATGGAAAACGTTCTGAGGTTTGCCTGACGTGCGATGGAGCTCACCTGAGTGACATTATCTTCGAAAAATTAAAAAAATAAATATTTATTTTTATTTATCTGGTAAATATTTACTTTTTAATTAGAGTGTTGGTTTTCAAGTTATTATTATTAGCACCGCGTCTTACTACCCGTTCGGGTTATACGCACTCACGCTAATGTGTAGTAGTAGGGTGATTGTGAGATGAAATGAAGGACCTACAGTTTAACGTGGAATCCGAACCACGGCGGAGGCCTGGCATGCCACACATTCACAAGTTGTGATTAATACACGACTTGTCAGAGGTGAAGGAAGGGTTTGGAAATCAGATAAATCTGTGCTGGGACCGAGGATTGAACCCCGGATTCCTAGCACAGAAGTCAGACACCTTACCCCTAGACCGCCGGATCACCCTTTTCAAGTTATTAATTGTCTAATTGTTTTGACAACAGACTATATAACAAATAAATAAATATAGAGGTTTGAGATAAGTGAATAATTTAAGTAAATAAAGTATAATAAACTATTCATTTTTCTCATACCTTCAGATTATTTTGTCATATAACCTATCAAATCGTCTTTGAAAAATTGAATTTGTGTCATGTAAATTTAATTGTCACTATTAATTTTTCTTTAATGAGTTTAACCATTACTTTTAATTTTTTATCATTGAGTAACAATTTATTTTAACTTATTGATGATAAACATATTTTTTTAGTTCGAGTTTAATTTTATATTAAATTAAAGCTTCTTGATTTATTTTTAGAATGTTTTCTAAAATGTAGCTTTATTATATTGAGCTTAGCTTAAGTTTTTTACTTAGCATATTTCACCAGGCGTTCATGCTATCCGCATACATAATAATCACGTTAACGCGTTAGGGATAGGCCTACATTAAGTAAAACTTAGAAGAAATGCATTAGCATTTTCCGCAGCTTCCCATCTTCAGTGAAGTCTAATACGAGAGTAACGCGTTAGATCATCGATGAGGGTTTGAATAAATATCTCGTTAAGTAAATACACTTATTAGTTTTATAAATCTGGTATAAGCCTTCACTCTTACAATAAAGGCCCAACTGGCGATGATAGAGAGGTCAGGGTTTGACTCCTTGTGAATTGTATACAAGGTGATTTTTCCTTGGTGGTGTTTCCTTTATCCCTCCACGCAAATTCTGGTATATGTGAGTTTCACCGTTCTCGGTGATGAATTAGCGATCAGGGGTTGGATGTTGTGTGTATTATAGATTAAAGTTCATCTGTAAGTCGTTTACTGATTATAATCATTCGGTTTAGAAGGTGTATGTTAAATACCTCAAATAAACGAAAAAAATAAAATTAGTGAGTCACTATATAAAAAAAAATTAATTAGTAAATCCATAGCAAAACACAACGCAAAATGAAAGATTTTTTTTTCAACCTCGTGTATTTTTTTCGTTCGGGTTATTTATTCACTTTTAATCCCTTTGATGGGGTAACAATGGCGCGTCACGAAGGATTTCCACGGTTAATAGAGTTAATTTATACTGTATTTGGTGATATGTTCTTATCACTCAGTAAAACACTCATTGTCAATGTATCGCTATAAATACATTCCCATGTGAGGTGGGGAGTACCAAGTCTGGGTATATGACTGGTCAAATGGGGCCACCGAGGGAGAACATATTACAGGTACCGTTTTAACTAGGAATATCAGACTCAATTCTTCGATACCGCGATACTCTAAACTCTTACTGGTATCGAAATAATCAAATATCGAACTTAATACTACGATTCTCGATACTTTCAATTCCTGACTCTCAATGAAAGTACTGGTAACTAAGCAAAGCGGAAAAATTCAGAATGAGTGGTAATCGATTATTTCTATACTAATTTAATTGCTGTTAATTGCTATATAATTTGGTTCAATTAATAACCCTATTCGGTGAAAATACTTGTTTTTTATTTTTATTTTGCTATGCTATGAAGTTGAATAAATATGTTTATACACGAGGTCGGAAAAATAATGAAATAGGACATGTTAAAGAATCGAAATCAAGAATCGATAAATTGAGGTTGACCTTAAGAATCCGAATCGATGATCGGAATCGAGAAAAACAGATATCGTGACATCTCCAGTTTTAACGAGCTCTGTTCACTACGTTTTAGAGTAGCTATTCGTGTATAGCCAAGGATAGAGTAGAAAACTACTCACTTTGGTGGTTGCATGGTCTTCGGCGTCATACTCGTAATAGACTAGACTGCCAATTATGGTGATAACGGGGTTCGGATCCCGGTCGGGTGTATTGAGGGTGGTCTTTTTCATAAATAGTCTTTCACTCTCCTTACACTTAGAAATAGGTAAACTTTCTTTAAATTAATCATTATTTATCCCTAATAGATTAACGTAATTATTACATAGGCGTTTAATCCGTACGGGTAGTAAGACGCGAGGCTAAAAAAAAAGAAAAGGTAGAAAATTACTGAGCCTTGGTAAACACATTCAGGATCCGAACCCACGAATGGAAAACCATACTATATGAGCTTGATATTCAGCCCACGTGTTCACCGTTGTGGGGGCGGGGGTGAGGGGGTTATCAACTGAGTAGTAAAGTTATGTGAAGATTCAAAATAGTAAAGTCAAAGGTAAAAAAAAAAACAGAATCTCCTTCTCCTCGACACCCACAATAACTTTCGCAACATCGAAACATTTCGAAGGAAAAAGGAAAACTTCGACATAATATTATGAGCATATTTGAAATGACTCACCAAATATGAAATACTTGCAACATAATGTAGCTACCTAATATTTTTTTTAGACACGCTACTAAAAAAAAAGAATATGCTACCGAAGAAAGTGGGTACATAAAAGTAGAAATGAAAAGTGGGTACAAAAGAAAGCAGGTACATAAGAGCGCAATTCTTAACTGCCGTAAAAAAAAAAGGTGAGGGTCTGTTTCCTTTGTTTTGTTTGTCGGCAGGAATGTGTAGGCTACTGAAATTAACAGCTGTCCAACTTCACCCTTTGAAACCTGATTATCATCTAACCTACAGTAGCCCCATGGCTTCTTTGGTGCTGACTGACAGCTCACAGCTGACTTCTGACAGGCAACATTTAGGTATATACCTAAACTTTTGACTGTCAGAAGTGACAGCTGCTAAACACGTGTTATTGCAGATCATATGGTTTGGCGTAGGGATACATAATTTGATCTGGTAACTTTTCAAAGCTGTCAGCTGTCAGTCAGCACCAAAGAAGCCATGGGGCTAATGTAACCTACCCTGAAACTCAATGCCAGTAACTTGAAAGAGGGTGACCTGGCGGTCTAGGGGTAAGGTGTCAGACTTCTGTGCTGGTGGCCGGGGTTCAATCCTCGGTCCCGGCACAGATTTATCTGATTACCAAACCCTTCCTCCACCCTCTGACAAGACATCTTGTGAATGTGGGGAATGCCAGACCTCCACCGTGGTTCGGATTCCACGTTAAACTGTAGGTCCTCCATTTCATCTCACAATCACCCTACCATTA
>CABEEJ010000082.1:92300-121069 GCA_901482245.1 Timema douglasi | reverse complement strand
TCCCCCCCCCCACCCCTTGTACTGTTCCGGAGAAGAAAGAGGGCACTATAAGGTCACGAAATACTTGCGCGATCTGTACAACTGTACACTTGCGCTGTTTTGCGCCTACCTTATATTGGGACCACGAGATTGCGCTGTTTTATACCCGTGCTCTTCGGGGGCGTAACCTTATAACAATATGTTAACACCGACTAGTGATTAAATGCTATTTATAACGTAAGCAAAGATACATTCAGATATTATGATTGTCAGCTTTGTTTTTTTATTCAAGCATTTCTCTATACTTTCTTTTTTTAGCACCACGTCTTGCTATCCGTTCGGGTCCTTTGTACAAATGATTCTAATGTGCTAGGGATTAGGAAGGTTTAATTTAAAGGTAGTAGGTCTACACCTGAATTTGCGTGGAGGGAGAGTGGAAAACAATTTTGAATAAACACCCTTAATACACCCGACCCGTCATCGGCAGTCTAGTCTAGATTCTCTATACCTAGATTCATTAATTGATAATATACAGTTTATTTTTACACTTTTTATTATTGTGTCTTTCCACCTGTTCAAGCTAAACGCATATATGATAATTACACTGATGGGATAGGGATGAAGAAGGAAGTATTTTAGAGGTAATCTATCCGCATTTGCCTGGAAGGAAAGTTGGAAACCATTAAGAATAACCCACCCTCAGACACGATCATTATTCGAACCCTGACTTCTCCTTTTTCGGCAGATCAGTCTAACACGAGAGTGAATTCTTAGACCATTCGGCCACTGAAGATATACGCTATTCAATATTGGTTTCTCTTTAGGATCTTTTTTTAAAACCCGCCTATGATGTATCAATAGTTTCACCGCGTTTCATTCGTGACAGGAACTTCCACTAACATGTTTCTTACCCAATTCAGTGGATGAGTGGTCTAAGGCGTCGTTATTGTGTTAGACCGGCTCGCTGATGAAGGAGAGATCGATATTTGATTTAAGGACGCGCCTATTGAGGTTTTGTTTTCCTAAACGTTTTCCCACTCTACTTCCACGCAAATGCGGAGAGATTATCTCTCAAATGATTCCTTCATCATCCCTATCCCATTAGAGTATTATTATTATTATCACCGCGTCTTACTACCCGTTTCGGGTTATACGCACTTACGCTAATGTGTAATGGTAGGGTGATTGTGAGATGAAATGGAGGGCCTACAGTTTAACGTGGAATTCGAATCACGGTGGAAGCCTGGCATTCCCCATTAGAATAACTATCATAAATGTGTAGCCTATAACCTTAGCAGGTAATAATACGCACTTGTATACAGGATGTTTCACTTGCACTCGGCCACTGGGTTTCCCTTATATCTTTTAAACCAAATCACGTATTTAGTGTATGAGAAGCACGGAGGCCGATAGCGAGTGAAACATCCTGTATAAAAAATGTTTTTATAACTTCTATATATTTCTCAACATACATTTGTTCATCAAATTAATCCATTATAAAATAATATGAGTAATATGACTTGGTTAGACTAACAAATTATTTTCACCCACTAGTCTGTAATCGTGTTAATTAATTGCTAATAATGGCCAGCTGTCAATAAATTGGCCCGAGAATATAGGATGTAAAAATTAAGTTTTGAGAGCCCCCCTACCCATTGCTCTTTTGGAAAACACCCAACTTCGATAGGCAATGGAATTAAGACCAGTGAAAGCACACTACCATATATGGTATAAATCAGGGTTGGCAAACTCACTGCCGATGGGCCACATCCAGCCCGTGAAACATGTATGACCGGCCCAATTATCTGCAATGTAAATTATATTAATATCCGGCCTGATGTTATGTAAGCTACGCACACAAAAAATAATAGTTTAATTTTATAATGTACATAATTTTGGATAGCAAAATACACTTAAAACTATTTCAAACTTAGCTGAATTTTTTTCACTTTAAATACTTGATTGTTGGAGTTCTAATTATATAATTTAATTAATATCTTAAGTATTTTTCCCACCCACATACATATATGGGAGGATAAAAGAGGCTAAATATTTTAATTAGACTAATCATTAATGTTTTTGAATAAAGCATCAAATAGCCAGTATAAGTTTGCATACGTAGGCACGCGTGTTAAGCGACAAGGCTCATCTGGTATAGTTTTTCAATGTCTTTTTTAGCACCGTGTCTTACTACCCGTTTGGGTAATACGCTTACGTACTAATTACGCTAATAATTTTAGGGATTAGGAAGGCTATATTTAGAGGAACTGTACCTGTGTTTGCGTGAAAGAAGATTGGAAAAATATTTAGGGAAAACCCCTTTCAGTACATTAGACCGAAATTTGAACCTCAATCCCCCTATCATTGGGAGTATAGTCTAGTCTAGTCTGTTAGAACATGTGGTTACCGAAGTGGATTAAGGGTTTAAACTCCAGTTGTATGTTTAGAGGTTTTTTCCTGAAAAAATTTGATTATTTTTTCCTGTTAATTTTTTTGGGACTCTTAAGGTGGGATGAAAGGGTTGGCAAAAAAAGTTTGGGTTTTTTCAGTTTTTATATAAAAACATTTTTTTTGTCAAAATAATTTAATTTTCTTCACATGTTGACCTCAAAATTTATTGAATATAAGTCTGTAAAGGGTGTTTTGGAATTTAATGAGAACTTTTTCTATTCATTTAAAAAGTTTGTTAGATAATGAGACCATGCTCATGACAGATACCAACATGAGTAGAAAATTAAACTCTGTGTTTCTACCGGAGCATTATTTGATTTATTTTGGTCAAAAACTACCGTAAAAACTTCAAAAACACTGGCCTTTTCTCACGTACCCTCCCACCCTACCTTAAGGAATTGCACCCACATTCTCCTCGACAAATCCTGTTGTTGAAAAAACCCATCCCGTGATAAAAGCTCTAACCTCCAAGGTTTTATTGCCTGATTGCCTATTTTTTACTTTAGGATATGGAGGATTAGCTTTATAGTTTTTTTATTCGGGGCTCTATAACTATGTTAAATATGGACGATTTACTTCTTTTTGTTGTTGATTTGTTGCCTCGGACGAAATATATAAACGAAATAACGTTGTGTATCTGCTCTTTGCCTTATATTGACGGAATCCACCATAGCTTTAATAAGTACCATAGCTGAAAAAAAAGGAAAGTAAGCTAGCTACCCTTTCAGAATAAATGAATTGTACACTTAATTTATCCTGAGAGGTAGCAAAACTACCTTGCTTGGTTCTACTATGGCGCAGCTTATAAAAAACAGTAATTGTATAGCCTGTCAAGGATAGTGTGTCACCTTTTAAGGTAAACGGAGTATACTTGACAAAATCTTACATTTGGATTAATTTTCATCCCATGTTTTTTTTACACACTTGTTTATATTTCCTGTCTTCTTTCTTCCCCCTCTGCTTGGAAAAAGTTTGTAGAACACCATTTTCAGCGGAAAATACGTCAGCATAAATGTTCACCATTACTAAATCGAGGGTGGAATTGTGATTCCACAACTGCAAAACACATTCAAATGGAGGGAAGTATTATTTTATTTCATGCCAAATAAAAATATGGTCCTATTTTCACAGCGAGGGCTGACAGCTAGAAAAAGTATATCTATTTTCACTTACAAATACGTCAGGTCATGTGATATGCTATCAATTTTGGACGTTAAAAAATCCCTTTTCCATTAAAATCGAACTTAACGTTCAAGCTGTTTTTTTTTTCGTATTGTTAATGCCATTTTACTGCGAAAACCCACTCAATATAACACTTAATTTTTATTTAAGGGTATGGTACACGTTGCAGAGTTATATTATATACTTCTCGACAACATAAAAATCACGGGAAAAAAATCTACTACTCTCTGAAAATAATTTTATACTATCTATTCTTTATTTATTTAAAATTTCGCGTCCCGCGCATAGCAGCATTCTCTGCTGCATTACAGAACCGTTTATAAACATTTCGTTCGCCACGTCATGACAGAGATAAAGATGGCTTAGAGGAAGAGCGAAAATAAGGAGCTATTTAAATATGTAGATGTGATGCACATTTATATTTCATTGCCAACCCAACCTAAAGAACACCTTACGATAAGTTCTTTAAATATTTAAGTTTCAATGCATTTTACTGGCAATCAGGGTAGCTTGTTGGCACACTATGATAAATTAATCGTACGTTTTAGGATTGTGAACGAGAAAAATAAACAAGTCCGGCAAGAGTAAACGACTAACAAATTTTCATATATTATGTAAGTCACATATAAAATATATTTAACATTTAATAAAGATTTATTTATTTATTTTTTGAGTGTTTTTTATTACAATAAATGTTATTTAAAAATCGAAATCTTTTTATTTACTAAACATATATTCATTAGCATTTAGGTAATTTAATTGATTGTGTTGTATAGAGTAGATGATTTTAATGGTTGTAATTTTACTATTTGAAATTCAATAAGATATATTAATATATTAATAAATAAATAAAATATATATAAGGATGCACACATGCCTTTGTATTCTAAAACTAAATGTTTAAAGGAATATGATATACTTATGATATCCTAATATATATTTATTTGTAAACTTGACTCTAATCAAATTGACAACAATAAATGATTTTTTTTTTTCGAACACAGAGTTATTTTAAAGTATTCTGAGCCACTTCAGTGGCCACATAGTCTAAGGCTTCACCTTCGCAATATACCGGACTAACTATGAGAGGATCGTGGTTCGAATCTTTGCTAGGTGTACTAAGGTTGGTTTTATCCATATAGTATTTCACTCTCCTTCCAGGCAAATGTGGGTGCACTTCCTTTAAATTCACACTTTCTCACCCCAAAAACATTAGCGTAATCGGCACGTACGCGTATAGCCTGAACGGATAGTAAGATACGGTGATAGAAAAAGTTTTTTGGGCAAATGTTAAAATTAAACCAGTGTTTTTTCAACTTTTTTTTTCGATTGCGTACTCCCTCATTCGTAAAAATATATTTCTGGTAACCTAAGAGTTTAGTTTTTTAAATAAATAAATAATTACATACATAGTAAAAAATTCACTTTAGTTACTAGTTTAGAGATAGGCCTAATTCATTATTTTACAAATCTGAATCTTAAAAAATCTGGTAAACAAAAGAGGTTATTTCATTATATTAATAATTAGAACTATTCTATATATATTAAAAATATAAATGATACTAATTGCCTTTTTTAAAATAATGAACTCATTATAATATTAATACATTAGCGAAATGGTAAATCATGAGTTGTTCTTTGTACCGCTATACATACAAATTTTATTGGGAAATAAAATATAACTAAGGCTTGGGGTGAACTCAACCATTATATAAAACACTACGTATTTTTAGCATTATTTAATACATGTATTTACCTTTTATGTCATTTACTCATAACTTATACTTCTGAATCTTATTTATATGGGTGCAAACTACATTCAACAAAAATATTTTTTTAGATATATTGTTTTGGGGGTGGGGGTATAAGGCAGGCAGCCTGGGGGGAGGGGGGCCGGCCACAAACAAAGTTTTCCCAGGGCCCGAAGTCTTCTAAAGGTGGCCCTGGCTTTAAATTTAGAAATATAATCTATTTTTTTTATGGAAGCCCAAATTCGATATTTTTTCCCAATCCTTTAATGTAAAATATCCCTAAAAATTCGAGGAATTAGAGGATTACAAGGCCGATCCTTGTTTCTATATTTGGAAGGAAGTGTGCTATTTTGATTAAAACACTCTTTTGAATATATTTAGCTATATATTTTAAAAGTCATGCTACATAAATCAACACACATATTTCATCTCGGTGAAAAGTTTATAAATTTACACAACACTTAATGTGAAATTTATTTAATGTTTAGGAGGGAGGGAGAATAAACATTAATGGGAATAAAAAATTGGTATTTGAATAAAGAAATACATAGTTAATAGGAACCATAGACTCATTTAAAGGAGCAGAGTATTTAAATTTGTTTTCGTCCAAATTAGGGTGGCTTGGAGCAAAAACAAATAGCCGCCATTATTAAGTTATGTTCACGTACCGCTATTAAACATAGTTCATACCTCCTAGGTAAGCTTCAGTAGGCTGAAAACCTTTGAATTATACAGTTTGGTAATTTGTTAAGAGGATAGTCTAACACTTCAGCTCAGCAGGCAGCGTATCCGCCTGCCAAAGAGTCCCGCGTTTTATTTCCAGCCCGCCCGAAATCTTGATCATTAGTAAAATGGTAGTTGACCTGGTGGTCTAGGGGTAAGGTGTCAGACTCCCGTGCTGGCGACCGGGGTTCAATCCCCGGTCCCGGCACAGATTCATCTGATTACCAAACCCCTCCTTCACTTCTGACAAGACGTGTATTATTCACAACTTGTGAATGTGTGGAATGCCAGGCCTCCACCATGGTTCGGATCCCACGTTAAACTGTAGGTCCTCCATTTAATATCACAATAACCCTAACATTACACATTAGCGTAAGTGCGTATAACCCTAAAGGGTAGTAAGACGCGGTGCTAATAATAATAATAATAATTAGTGAAATGGGTATTCCCCTTTAACAGTGGTGATCTAATGATCCGGGAGGCTGGGTGTTGTATGTCCTAAGTTGGTTAATAATTGGAGTGCTGATATAATCAGTAGGTTCAGAGAGCACACGTTAATTACTTCAAATACAATATGCTATGAGAAGAAGGCTTAATACTCCCACGAATTGATGATTATTATTATTATTATTATCACTTTCTCTATGCTCCTTCGAATAAGAATCTTAGTAAAAGGGAAAATAAACCTTCTTGTGGTAACTTTGCCCTTTACTTACTATGGAAGATTAAAGTGAGTGTGTGGGGGAACTCAAGACTCAAGAAAAGGCCAATTTTTTTTCTCAGTTTTTATACCAACACATTTATTTTTTGTCCAAAATAAATACAATATTTCTCCAGAAGAAACATAAAAGTTTAATTTCATTCCCATGGTGACAAAAATTGTTGAATATCTGTCATGAGCATAACGGCATTAGATGAGAAACTTTTTAAATTAAGAGAAAAATATGTTATTAACTTACAGGGCACTCCTTGACAGATATTTAAGAACTGTTGAGGTCACTATGTGAAGTAAATTAAACTTTATGCTTCTACTGCAGAATTATTTGATTTATATCGACCAAAAGAATTGTTTTATACAAAATATGCCAAAAAAACTTACCTTTTCTCCCGTCCCCCTTTCCCTCACTTTAAAAGTCACTATAGCTCACTACATTTTCACCATTTTAGGCCTAAAACTATGTTTAAACACCTGCTAAAATTAAACCGGCTTCAGTAGTCTAATGGTCTAAAAGAAGTTTCTCTTAAAATATTATTATTATTATTATTATTATTATTAGCAGCACCGCGTCTTACTACCCGTTCGGGTTGTACGCACTTACGCTAATGTGTAATGGTAGGGTGATTGTGAGATGAAATGGAGGACTTACAGTTTAACGTGGAATCCGAACCACGGCGGAGGCCTGGCATTCCTAACATTCACAAGATGTCTTGTCAGAGGTGAAGGAAGGGTTTGGTAATCAGATAAATCTTTGCCGGGACCGAGGATTGAACCCCGGCCGCCAGCATAGAAGTCTGACACCTTAACCCTAGACCGCCAGGTCACCCTTCTCTTGAAATAGACTGGACTGTTGAAAACAAGGAGATTGGTGTTAGAATCCCTATCGGGTGACCAGAGGTTGGTTTTACACTCTCCCTCAACGCAAATTTGGGTACTCTCTCTCTTATTTCAACCTTACCTACCCCTAACACACTAGCGTAATTAATTTAATATGTATATGACCCGAACCGTTAGTTAAGAAGAGGTAATAAAAACAAACTTTTATAGGTGATGATATCCGGGACCTTACCTCAGTCGGTAGTTTGAACCTCTACTGAGTAAAGGGTCCCAGGTTCAATTCCTGGCATGGAGGAAACATTGATCATTAATTGAATGTGGGGTTTCCCTTTCCCCATGATGAATTAACGGTTGGGAGCTGGATGTTGTGTCTGTCCTAGATTTTGGTTAGTCATGTGTTGATATAATATTAATTTTCAAAAAAATGCACGTTAATTACCTTAAATAAATTTCAAACAAAATTAAAATGAAAGTAATTCACAAACATTTTCAAAGTAACAAAATATTATCTGGCAGGTGAATGAACACTGCATTGGTTTTGATAAACTCTTCAACTATCAAAAGGATCAACTTTATTGTGAGCTGACTATGCCTTAGGGAAACGTAAGTTATATCTTAAATCTACATCATCTGTCTGAAAGAGTATTTATTCTATCTTTACCGCTGGAACAAGGCCTGATAATTTATAAAAAAAGCCTTTAAAAAAATATTCTCCACGTAGCTCTTAGGCTTAGACATATTTATCTGAATCTCTACGAGGTAATTTTATAATATTATTTGTTTTTCAGTTTAAAAAAAATAGCATAAAAAATTAGAATTGCCAATTTGTTTCAAATCTAGCTAAAGGACATTTGCCAAAGGCGCAGCCAGAACATGTGTTTTTATCCGTCTTTTTTTTATACTCTTGTAAAATTTAATTGTCAGTATTAAATGTTCATAATATTAGTGTACATAATATGAAGGTTCCAGTATGTATTTTTTTTTGTAGAGCAAGGGCTCATTTGGTCTAAAATTTTGGAAATCCTTTATTTAAATTCGGATCCTGGTAGTAAGAATATATTATATGACCGTTACAAAAGCTACATTCATAATTATATTCATACGTACAATTATGATTTTTGAATTTATCATTTTTAATAGTTTTGTTAATCTTATGGAATATATGACCCAGAGGGACATTCCATCCAGGTTTGGTCCCCTTATGTTTAGACTATTAGCCATTACCCGCCTCTGTGGCGTAGTTGGCTCTAACGCGCTAGTCGTATTGAGCTTGACTGCTGAAGACGGGTAGATCGAGGTTCGAATCTCGGTCGGGTGAACTAGGGTGGTTTTTCCTAAATGGTTTACCACTCTCTCTCCACGCAAATGCGGGTTCACTTCCTCTCATTCAACCTTTCCAATTCCTAATCCATTAGCGTAATTAGTACTTAAAGCGTATAACCCGAACGGGTAGTAAGACGCGGCGCTAAATGATAATAATTTTAATAATCAACTATTAGCCACTCTGATGGCACAGAACATTGTCCAGGGTGCACCCTAGGGGGTTGTCTACAAGCCGCACTCACAGTTAGACGATGTTATGATAGTTGTTATAAAGGTGTGGACTCGGTGCGAGTCTTAACCTTACTTAACCATAAATTACAAACACCTGGTGACCATTGGTATAATTTCTCTTAAGAGATAACCACCCAAGGTAGCAGCTGAGAATCGAACCCGGGGCCCCAAGCTTCGTAGCCAGGTGCACTGACACACTACACCACGTGCTTGGATAAAATAATTGTTATCAATACCTATGAAATAATATTAATACGATAAAATGTTATGTTGAACGACCCTCTTCGGTGGCCACGTGGTCTAACGCTCTACTCTCGTGTTGGACTAGACTGCCGATGATGGGGAGATCGGGGTTCAAATCTTGGTCGTGTGTACAAAGGTTGTTTTTTCCGAAATTGTTTTTCACTCTACCTCCATGAAAATGTGGGTACACTTCCTCTAAATATAACCTTACTAATCCCTTAAACCACTATTGTAATTAGTACATAAACGTATAGCCCGTAAGGGTAAAAAAATATAGTTAAACGCAAAAAAAAGTTAGTTTTATCTAAAGGTTTCTTCCTATTAGAATAATAATACAGAATATTCAATAAAATTGTAGGTCATTAAGTTTTTCTCAGAACAATAAAAAAAAGTGAAAGGTGACCTGCGGTCTAGGAGTGAGGTGTCGGACTTCTGTGCTTGGGCTCCGTGGCTCAATCCTCAGTCCCGGCACAAATTCATCTGATTGCCAAACCCTTCCTTCACCTCTGACAAGACTTGTATTAATCACAACTTGTGAATGTGTGAAATTCCAGGCATCTTCCGTGGTTCGGATCCTACGTTAAACTGTAGGTCCTTCATTTCATCTCATAATCACTCTACCATTAAACATGAGCGTAAGTGCGTTTAACCCGAATGGGTAGTAAGACACGGTGCTAATAATAATAATAATAATAATAGAGTGACATTTTAAACACATTATTTTTAGGTGTAATGTTGTTAGTAAAATAGACGCGTTTTATTTCCTTTATTTTATTGATATGGCCTAAACTTCATTTTTTTTTTATCAGTCGTTTGTTTGCCTATTACGAATAAATATGGCCGTGAAAGTAGCCTTTCCTGTAATCTGAAGTACATTTGATAAGAACATTCAAACATATTTTATGGGAAAAGGTGGAACGGAATGGAGGTTCATGATTAGATTCTTTGGGCCTTATCCACACCCATGGATAACACAAATTTAGGTAGTTAGTGGATGTATGAAACGCGAGTTAGGGGCAGTGTTTTTATCAGTTTTTATAGTAAAAGTTTTTTAGTCGAAATAAATAAAATATTGTTCCAGTAAACACGTTGTTTAATTTTCCTCACATGCTGATATCGACAGTTATTGAGTATCTGTCATGAGCATAGTGGGATTAGATGAACACATTTTAAATTTAGAGAAAAAGTTGCCATTAAATTCCAGGACACCTTTGGCAGATATTAAATAATTGTTGAGATCACCATGTGAAAAAAATAAACTCTATTTTTATTTCTAAGCAATATTTTATTTATATTGACCAAAATATATTTTGCTATAAAAACTTCAAAAACACTGCCTTTAAATAATGTTTTTTTAGATCACTACCTTAATGCTTTTAGAACGGGTTTCTTATCAGGGTGAGGTTTTTCTGTATCATACACAAATAATAATAATAATTATTATTATTAGCACCGCGTCTTACTACCCGTTCGGTTTATACGCACTTACGCTAATGTGTAATGGTAGGGTGATTGTGAGATGAAATGAAGGAACTACAGTTTAACGTGGAATCCGAACCACTGTGAAGGTCTGGCATTCCACACATTACCAAGTTGTGATTAATAAACGTCTTATCAGAGGTGAAGGAAGGGTTCGGCAATCAGATAAATCTGTGCCGGGACCGAGGATTGAACCCCGGCCGCCAGCATAGAAGTCCGACACCTTACCCCTAGACCGCCAGGTTACCCATACACAAATAAACCAGTGTAATTGAGAGAAACAATTATTCGTTATTTTTAATATTTCAACAAAATTTTAAAATTAAAAACGATTAATATGATCCCAATCTAACTGTTAACAAGTCAAGAATGCAGAAAACCGCACACAAACTTTTTCTCTTTCGAACGCAATACTGTGTCGAATTGGCCGGTTAGTCGGCCGTGAGATGGACTCTTAAGCGTGATGCATTCTGGGTAAGAGGGACTGATAGAGCAAAGAGGAGGTTTAACATACCACCTGGGCTCCCCACTTTCCGTCCTCCACCCTGAATAGTTCGTAGGTGAAGCCGAGGTCGTGCGCGAACTTGTCCAATAGGTCGATACAAAAACCTGAACAGCATTGGTACAAGCTGGAATTGCGGTGGGCACCGTCCACATCAACCCTGCAACAGCATGTTACCACTTGGTTCTACTGCACATCAACCTTGTACATGTTACTCCTTGGTTATACTCCACATCAACTCTGCAACAGCATATGTTTTCCTTGATTCTACTTCACATCAACCTTGTAACATGTTACTCCTTGGTTCTACTTCACATCAACCTTGTAACATGTTACTCCTTGGTTCTACTGTACATTCACCTTGTAACAGCATATAACTGCTTGGTTCTACTGTATATTCACCTTGTAACATGTTACCTCTTGGTTTTACTGCCAATCTACCTTGTAAATGTATGTTAACCCTTTTACCCATCTACCTTGTAACTTCTGATTACTACTAAGGTTTTACTACACATTTACCACAGAATAAGTTTTTTTATAAAAATCTTTTAAGTAAATAATATGTAATTTATTTCAAAAATTAATAGCCATCGCTTTCCCACTTAACGCCATTTGACTCTATTCGAATTGTTCTACAAACTTTTAATCTATCAAAAGACTTTTGAAATATATTCCTTTAGTAAATCAGTGTGTTTATGGGTAAGATGATGTATGTTTAACATAAATCTTTAAATATCAAGAGTGGCTAATTACTTCAATTGCGATATAGTTTTGTTTGATTAATTTACAGCTATGATTACACTTACCCCACAATGTCCGCTTCTTTGGCGATTCTGCAGAAAACGCCCTTGTTTATTGCACACTTTCCTGTCAAAGGGTCCGGAGATCCCAAGTTAATATAGGGTGGCTCTTCCAGGAAGGTTATCCTCAGGTGAAACTTTTCGGGGACCCCCTGAGGAGGAGTGTGACTGTTCCCCGGCCACACAATGTCCTTGATATCCAGACCTTCCTTCTGCCACGACTTCCAGACCCCGATCTTAAAACAACACAAGACAATACTGCATTACTTCTGGAGGACTTAATGTCCTTGATATAGAGACCTTACTTCTGCTACGACTTCCAGACCTCCGATCTTAAAACAACACAAGACAATACTGCATTACTTCTGGAGGAATCCATGTCCTTGATATAGAGACCTTCCTTCTGCCACGACATCCAGACCCCGATCTTAAAACAACACAAGACAATACTGCATTACTTCTGGAGGACTCCATGTCCTTGATATAGATACCTTCCTTCTGCCACGACTTTCAGACCCCGATCTTAAAACACAAGACTATACTGCGTTACTTTCTGAAGGACTCCATGTCCTTGATATAGAGACCTTCCTTCTGCCACGACTTCCAGACCCCGATCTTAAAACACAAGACTATACTGCATTACTTCTGGAAGAATCCATGTCCTTGATATAGAGACCTTCCTTCTGCCACGACTTCCAGACCCCGATCTTAAAACAACACAAGACAATACTGCGTTACTCCTGGAGGACTCCATGTCCTTGATATAGAGACCTTCCTTCTGCAACGACTTCCACACTCCGATCTTAAAACAACACAAGACAATACTGCATTACTTCTGGAGGAATCCATGTCCTTGATATAGAGACCTTCCTTCTGCCACGACTTCCAGACCCCGATCTTAAAACAACACAAGACAATACTGCGTTACTCCTGGAGGACTCCATGTCCTTGATATAGAGACCTTCCTTCTGCAACGACTTCCACACTCCGATCTTAAAACAACACAAGACAATACTGCATTACTTCTGGAGGAATCCATGTCCTTGATATAGAGACCTTCCTTCTGCCACGACTTCCACACTCCAATCTTAAAACAACACAAGACAATACTACGTTACTTCTGGAGGACTCCATGTCCTTGATATAGAGACCTTCCTTCTGCCACGACTTCCATACTCCGATCTTAAGGCACAAGACTATACTGCGTTACTTCTAAAGGATTCCCTGCTATCGAGTCACACATTATCCTTGATAAACAATTTCTTCCTTTTTAACAAATTTAAAAAGTTATCTAGTAGTTAGAAGTGGTGTATTAAAAAAGGTGATTTGAAATATAAACAAGTATTCATGAAAATCTTAGCCCTAACAACCTTAGTATAGCTTGAATGGCAATGTGAAGCCAGCCCCAAGTTATTGAGGGTGTGTTTTTAATAACTTTAAAAATAATTTATTTTCTCACATGTCTATAAAAGCAAAAAACTATACAGGATGAGTAGTAATTGGTGGATACGGATAGTAACTCATGATTAGGTGGGTAAATAAAAGTCCAAAATACTCTTTGAAAAAATTCCGTTCTTCCGACACATTTGAAGAAAAATGACATTAAGAGTTAGATAGGGGCGATGTGGCAACGCTGTGTCTGAAACTTATACATCAAACGCAGGCCTGTATGTTAGTTCACAGCATGTGTTCGTAGGTTGATCTTCCCATGGATATGCTATGTTCTAAGCGGCGTATGTATTCGATGTGCAAGCGGCGAAGCATATCGACGTCAATCTGTCGTAACAGCCTCATGGATTCGTACCACAATGTCCTTGGGAGACTGCAATGGGCCTTTAGGTGGGTACACCGGTGTTAAAGAGGTGACCCTACAAGAAACAATCGAGCGGTGTGAGGTCCGGTGGCCATTACACCCGCTCCCCCCTTCACAGTGCTTGTGCCCCATGGTGTGCAGGGGCACCTTCACACTGATGCCACATCCTCTGTTGCACAAGCAATGGAATGTCCTCTAGCAGCCCAGGTAAAACCGTGTTGAGGAACAAACGGTACCTTTAGGACTCTAATAAACGATCTAGTATCAAATAGGAGCCTACAATCACATCCTAAACAATGCTGGCCCCAAACATTTAATTCTTCCGGGGAAGCGATCAGTGCACAGCCGCACCGCAGGTCCAGCTCGACTGTCAGATTCTCCCATGACCATTGCCATATCCGAGTATTCTACGTGTGTGTGTGTAGTTCAATGCTGCTTATATAATACTGACCTTACATTTCTGTCTACGTCTAGTCATCGACAACTATGCCTTTTCAGGGACAGTGTTGTCACATCACCCCTCTCCAACCTTAATGTTTTTCCCAAAAGGTATGGGAAGAACAAAATTTTTTGCAAAGCATGTTTTTGACCTATATTTATTTACCCACCTATTTGTGGTACTGTCTGTATCTGCGAATTTTTTACTACTCACCCTGTATAGTGGCGTAATTATCCATCGTAACCCAGGATAATAAAATGTGACTCTGTGGGGTGCAACCCCTGGAGCTTCACCAGGTGGAATAATAATTAGTATTGACCTTATTAGTTGGTTGGCGCTTTCCACGAGTGGTTGTTTTTCTAGCGAGCTATTTTACTGACCCCATCAAGTGTAGTGAATGCTTTTTTTTTGTTCTTTGGCTTGCCCTAAGGCCTGGTAAGTGGTTTCACCAATATGCCAGGCACAGGGGTGGATTTACGCATAGGCCTAGTAGGCACAATTTTGAATTACAAAAAAACAAACATATATTTTTCTTCCTAATAAAATAATTTTACGACTTTATCGTGTGTGTGATTGTTGTGGTCTGCTGTATCTGCGTACTAAAATGACAGAGGATCACCTTAATTCACTGGCAATCGTCTCATCTAGAGGTCACTTATTGGATAAAAGGGATTTGTCTGTTATAATCAACCAGTTTTCTCAGCAGAAATCAAGGCGAAATATATTATATACTAATTTCCTATTGTGTACATGATAATATTTTAGCTGTAATAATATATTCTACAGTCTAATAATGCAAACTTGATATTTTTAAATTATATCATATTTGAATTTGTGTGTTGTGATAGTGTAAGAATAAATTATTTCAATTTTGTAAGCCTTTACTTAGATTCTTACTACTTTTAAAATCTCACCATAATAATAATTATTATTATTAGCACCGCGTCTTACTACCCGTTCGGGTTATACGCACTTACGCTAATGTATAATGGTAGGGTGATTGTGAGATGTTGTGAGATGAAATGGAGGACCTACAGTTTAACGTGGAATCCAAACCACGGTGGAGGCCTGGCATTCCCCACATTCACAAGATGTCTCGTCAGAGGTGAAGGAAGGGTTTGGTAGTCAGATAAATCTGTGCCGGGACCTGGGATTGAACCCCGGCCGCCAGCACAGAAGTCTGGCACCTTACCCCTAGACCGCCAGGTCACCTCTCACCATAATAAATAATAAAATAATGTAAGAATATTTTATGTCATTCTATAGATATTACTTGTGTATATGGTATATATGTGTCTGTGTATGTGGGTTTGTAGGACAAAAAGGGGTTTATAAGTAGCTAAATTAAGGTAGGAAAAGTGGACGGCATAGTCGTAAATACACCCCTGGCCGAGCAGTAAGAATAGTTGTGTGGAATGTACTAAATCATTTTTGGAACGACAAAAATATATTTGGTGTTCTAAGCCTGGTAAATTCATATTCCATTTGGAGTGTCTGAAAATTGATGACACTGAAAGAGTTTTTCATGAGTAGTGGGGGGCAGGGGGGATTTCCACCTATAGGCGTGATAACTACTCTGAAAGGAATAAGGCTCTGATTGGGAATGATACCCCCACTAAATCTTCTTCTGTATCTTTTCCGAATAGACCTGCTTTAAAAAAATATTCAGGTTTCTCCAGTTTTGAGCATGTTTGATCAATTATTCAAGGAATATGCTGTATGTAAATTTGCCACAGTTCATTTATTCAATTCTTTTCTCACTATGGTTGGGGATATATCCAATCGGGTAAAGGAATTGGCGAGTGACAATGATGTCCTAAAAAACCAAATTTATGAAGTTTTTTACGCAGAAAAAACCCTGATTCTCTAATTTTGGTGTAGGTGACCTGGTGGTCTAGGGTTAAGATGTCAGACTTCTGTGCTGGCGGCCGGGGTTCAATCCTCGGTCCCGGCACAGATTTATCTGATTATCAAACCCTTCCTTCACCTCTGGCAATACATCTTGTGAATGTGAGGAATGCCAGGTCCACACCGTGGTTCGGATTCCACGTTAAACTGTAGGTCCTTCATTTCATCTCAAAATCACCCTACCATTACACATTAGCGTAAGTGCGTATAACCCGAACGGGTAGTAAGACGTGGTGCTAATAATAATAATAATAATAATAATAATAATAATAATCTAATTTTGGTGAGGACACAATGCTCCTTATCTTCAACATCTTCTCCTATCTAAAAAATGACAATCAAATTTCCTTAAGTAGCGCCACCTTAATATTCTCTTTACATGGGTTCCTAACATGACCGTGCTAGAATAAAGAGCGATCTGCAATAGTTGTTTTAAAAAGATGGATGTGTGCTGTTATAACACATCGGGCATGATGATGATTGTAAATAATTGTGTTAATGAGATAAATATTGAATAATATATTCCATTTAGACCTTCTTAACTTATAATTTAAATACTGTTGGTGACTATTGAATGTGATTCCCATTGATATAATTAATTTAAAAAAATTACAATTGAAACGGTATTTTTAACCAATGGGCTCTTTTAAATTTAGGGAGAAAGTAATATTTGTTAGTAATATATTAAAAATATAGGTAGCAGTTTGAAATATCTCACCCGCTTTGGTGGCTGCGTGGTCTAACGCACTACTCTCGTACTAGACCAGACTTCCGATGATGGAGAGATCGAGGTTCGAATCTCGGCCGAATGTACTGAAGGTTATTTTTCCTAACTGGTTTTCAATTTTCACTCCACGCAGATGCGGGTACACTCTCTATAAATATAGCCCTTCTTATCCCTAGAAACCATTATCGAAATTAGTACATAAGCAAATGTCTCAAACGGGTAGTAAGACGCGGTGCTAAAAAAAAAAATCTCAAGAGATACCTTAGCTCCCATTTTTTTTATGACATCGGGAAAGTTTTCATAAAATTTATACATTAAACAACCATGTGACCGCCGATGCGGCCTTCCATTTTTTGAATCTCCAAATAGAAGAAATATTCCATTTTAAATAAAAAGTTATTAAAAAGAAATGAAGCACAATTGGTTTTAGCAAGTTTTTCAAGTAACAAAAAGCTTAGGTTAAGTGACTGGACTAAAGATCTGAATTAAGGTGTGTTGGTCAACCTGTTCCCAGAGATGATGGGCCTGCATGGGACCTTGTGGTCGTAGGTTCATGATGAGGAGTTCGGTGGCTTTTATTCCCCCGTCCTGAATAAACTCCAGCTTTGGCTTGCCTTGTTCCACTTCCACAGACACGTTCCTCAAATACCTGAAAGAACACAACCTGATGGTCACATGAGATATAATATGCATAGACTTTCTAACAAGCTTAATTTATGACATTTATAGGTATCTTTAGAATGACTTAGGGTGACCTGGCGGTCTAGGGGTAAGGTGTCTGACTTCTGTGCTGGGGTCCGAGGTTAAATCCTCGGTCCCGGCACAGATTTATCTGATTACCAAACCCTTCACTTCTGAGAAGAATTGTATTAATCACAACTTGGGAATATGAGGAATGCAAGACCTACACCGTGGTTCGGATTCCACATTAAACTGTAGGGCCTCCAGTTCATCTCACAATCACCCTACCATTTCACATTAGCGTAAGTGCGTATAACCCAAACGGGTAGTAAGAATAGTAATAATAATAATCATAATAATATAGAATGGCTTAATCAAGTTGATTTGACGATAGGGTGTATTACAGTTTTCATATAGTTTTTATTATTGTTCGCAATAATGATCTTTGTTTACTTTTTGGTTCTGTTAACTTATTGGGAATGTTGTTTAATCTAGATAAATGCATTTAGTAATCTGACCTTATATATTTTTTACTTAGGTACATTTATTCACTTCCCGATAAATATTCTTGGATTATTTTCTATTGTGCATTGTCCGCAATCAATAAAATTAATATTGTTAACCTTTTGATCATTATCTCTGATAATAAAACGGCCTTCAGGCCATTGCCAATTTCATGTCATTTGTTATGCATTTACATAAATCAAACCCTAACTTCCTTAACTTGAATAGTTGAATACTTTAATTTACTGATAGTTAACGCTGCTAGGTATGGGTACTTGGGTTCTACATATTTGGGTGTGGGCCAAATAAAGCTCCCTAGTGATATACTTTTCTATTCTTTGTCTAACAACGCCTTCTCTATAGAGAAGGGTTGACCGTCATATTTACTATCATCACTTCATCTCATCGGGATATGGAAAAATTCTCCATGAAAAGGATGTACGATTAGAACATTCGGCCATCCCCTAGGCCATCCCTAGTACTGGCTGATCTTTCCATAAACTGAGCTTCAGATTGATGTTGCCTAAACACGCTATTCTATTATACTTACTACACGTGACGTGTTATTGACAAGTAAAATTCATTACAAGTACGTTACCACACCTGCTAATGTGATGATCTCAAGTACATATTAATTTGGGTAGGAGGACCATTCTTAAAGGCCCTATTTCGTACCATAATTATATTGTATGGTAGTATTCTGGTACGAGATATGGCCTTCAAGAACTTTTTTCTACCCAAATCACGGTATATATTTATTTTTTATATATTAATAATCGCATCAGCTGCCAACATATTTATAATGTAGCCAATAGAGCACGCAGGTCAAAGGATGTGAACAGGGAAATATCATGAAAAAATCTGAAGTTTGATTACTGAAGACATATCAGTTTATAAATGTTTCTTATAAAATAATGACACTATTTCCAGACATATTTTATTGTGATAAGTATTAAAATTTAATAAAAAAGCTATATTTAGATCCACCTGATTTATTTCATATTACATGAAATAAAGCTTTATCCTATGCTCCCGTGGATTTCCAACACTTAAACTCTTCCAATTAATGCTGGTGCACTTCTTCTAAATAAGATTTCCAAACCTCTCCTTTGGATAAAATCGTAAATAACTTTGTTGCTTCCCGCTTTAATGATCGAATGGTCTTAAGCCGTCACTCTCTATATATATTATACTGAATTGCCAGTGACGGGGGAATCGGGCTTCGAATCCCAGTCAGGTGTACTGAGGCTGTTTTTTTGTATGAATGGTTTTCCACTTAACCTCCATTCAAATACGGGTAAATTTCCTATAATAAAACTTTCTCATACACAACACATTAGCCTAATTTGTAGGCCAACATATGTTTATGATAACCCAAACGGGTATTATTATTATTATTATTATTAGCACCGCGTCTTACTACCCGTTCGGGTTATACGCACTTACGCTCATGTGTAATGGTAGGGTGATCGGTGGAGACCTGGCATTCCTCACATTCACAAGATGTCTTGTCAGAGGTGAAGGAAGGGTTTGGTAATCAGAAAAATCTTTGCCGGTACCGAGGCTTGAACCCCGGCCGCCAGCATAGAAGTCTGACACCTTACCCCTAGACCGAAACGGGTAGTAAGATGTGCCTCAAAAAACTTTTGGTTTTAAACGTCACAGCACTAAAATAAGTACAACAAGTTATACAAGGCTGACCGACAGGTTGCCTATGCAGCCTATCTCGCGGCGCTCCTGCCTAAATAGCGTTTTCCTTGGACGAGAAGGAATCCGAAAATTCTTTATTGCCTTTATTGCCTTCCTTGAGCACAAGTGGTTGTCCGATAAACTACACATTTATTCCTAGCAAAAAACAACAACCCTTAGCAAAGATATTTTGCTTTGATCAGTTTTGGAATCTGAACTGTTATATTAAGAACACTACTCGGCTTTACCCCCCCCCCTCCCCACCCCCCAAGCATTATGTTTTAAAATCCGTTTGGTTCGTACGTATATGTACTAATTACGCTAGTATTTTAAGGACGAGTAAGGTTGAATGTAGAGTAAATGTATCCACATTTGCATGGAGGTAGAGCATGTATATATACTTAGGAAAAAACTCTTAGTACACCCGACAAAGATTCGAACTCTCCAATCTCCTTGACATCGACAGTATAATCTATTGCGAAAGTGATGCCTTAGACCATGCTATCACCGAAGCGGGCTATCCTTAATTTTGAAGCTGATCTTGGTCATCTCTGATATTAAATTGGGGATGATCATATTTTTAATGTAATTGTTAAAGCTGATGCTTTTATTAACATTCTATTTATACAGACCGATTCTCATAGAAAGAGCCCTTTTAAAAAAAATGCAACATTTCTTTGCGGTAGATATTAATAGCACGTTGCCTTATGATTAATGCTTTTTTAGAGGTATTGATAATATGTTTAAAAAGTGACAGTTGCAGATTAAACGACTCTATGTATAAATACGTGTAATCACTTTTCTATCTCTCAGATAAGGTCATTCCTATGAAAGTTGGAATGTAGATAATTATATACATTTTACGGTACGGTAAGGCTATAACCTTGTTTGTTTCCTCTATGGTGCAGTTTATAATACAGGAACATTGTATTCTCTATCATGGTAAGACTTCCACTTTGGTTTGTTCTCATATGACGCAGCTTAAAAGATAGGACCATAGTGTAATATGTCATGCTAAGACTACAACCTTGCTTGGTTCCACTATGGTGCGGCTTGTAATATAGGAACCACGTGTTTTATTTCACGGTAAGGCTTCCTCTTTTCCCTCTTTGTTTGGTTCTACTATAATGTCGATTAGTCCGAAATCTTAGCTCAGTCGGTAGCGTGTTTTTATACTGAGCTAAAGGTCCGGGGATAGATTCCTGGCATCGTAGAAAAATTTATCTCCGGTGAAATGTAGGGTTTCCCCCTTTCAGCAGATGTCTGAATGTTGTGTTTGTTATAGATATTTTATAAGTCGTGTGCTGATATAGACAGTCAGTTCAGAAAATGCATGTTAAATACCTCAATTAAACGAAAACAATATTTATAGGATATATCGGTGACCTGGTGTTCTAGGGGTAAGGTGTCAGACTTCTGTGCTGGCGGCCGGGGTTCAATCTTCGGTCCCGGCACAGATTTATCTGATTACCAAACCCTTCCTTCACCTCTGACAAGACATCTTGTGAATGTGGGGAATGCCAGACCTCCACCGTGGTTTGGATTCCACGTTAAACTGTAGGTCCTTCATTTCATCTCACAATCACCCTACCATTACACATTAGCGTAAGTGCGTATAACCCGAACGGGTAGTAAGACGCGGTGCTAATAATAATAATATAGGATATAATTAGTGTATTTTATCAAGATAGGAGCTACGACCTTTCATAATAGAGAGTGTACAATAATTAACAATACACACGCCTCACCGGGCAGTTACCTAAATAGTGTTTACGATTAGTTTAGCAAACAGGAAGTTCCTTCCCACATGATGTGGCCGGTAGCTCAGTTTCACCTCATCTGAGTTTCACACATACTGGGGTCAAGGGGGCGAGTGTAAAACCCATCCACACATCATCATCATAAAGCAGGACGATGGCTTTTGTTGGCTTTAGGCTGATTCTAAACTAGCGGTTAAAACGCGTGGGTTGATGCATTCACTTGTGCAGAAGCGTTTAAAAATAGACATAGTACAGGCCGGATGTATTTCGGGACTTATTTTGTTGGAGGAAACTTGCAAAAAAACAAACTCTTCAAACGAGACTTTGGTGGGCTCACCCCACATTATCGAACCGTCTCTCAACAGGACAGTTTCATATTATGTTTATGAATCACAGAATGTGCCCAGAGAAGTTCTTTTTTGTACTTTAGAATGTCTGCGGGTTCATTTGATGAACTACTTGGTTTAGTGAATGAAAATATTGCAAAACGTGATACCATCTTGAGGAAGAGTATTTTTCCTGCAGAAAGACTTATTGAGGCAAAACTGCCTGTTAACGCCTGGTGTAGCTTGATTCGCGTGTCTACCGCTAGGTGGTTTTAACGCCTCCAGAGGTAGCGGTCAAAAATATGGTATAGACGAAAACTTATTTTCTAGCTTGATAACAAGGGTTTCATTCAAAGGTGCGGTTGCTAGCGTTTTAACCGCTAGTGTAGAGTAGGCCTTAGAATGCTCGTGAGAGACTTGACAGACCGCTATAATAGTGTGCTAATTGAGTGACATCACCATGTGTCAGTTATCCCAGTAAAATATATCGGTACAGTCCAATTCTCATAGGAAGGGCTTTCTTTGATTTGGAAGAGTTATCAGATCTACCTTCACGTAAGCATACGTCAAGTCAGGGACCATTCAGCTGTCACATTTGAAGGATAAGATAGAGAAGGTGAGATTGAGGTGGTATGGACATGTAGAAAGTATGGAAGAGAGGATGATTCCAAGGAGGATCTTAGAAATGGAGGTGGTGGGTATGAAGCAAAGAGGAAGACGCTGGGACATGTTGCTAAAGGGAGTGTGGAGAAGAGTGGAGTGGAGGAAGAAAGGTGATGGGAAGACAGAAGTAAGGGGAGAGGCTTCTGTTAGAGACAGACTCTGCCACTGGCAGGAAACTGCGTTATGATGATGATTATAATGATGATAAAAGAATACTAGCAATATAATAAAATATAATCAATGTTTATCGAAAGCGAATATGTTTGCATCTTCTTCACTGTACATGTGGTCGAGGTTTCCGTACGTAATTCATTACTGAATTACATAAAAGTCAGCTATTACGCTGGTAACGAGCAACTATGATGGTGACATGGTGAAGACAAACAAACAGCTATAATGGAGACTTGTGCGTGATTCGGTAGCAGCGCACGTACTGGTTTTCATCGATGTTTGGTTACAAACTCACTCGTAGAATAGATATAAGTTGCTTTATATTAGGAGATTGAACAGTGATTTCCCTGCTTTTCAAACAAGAGTAAAATGATTATCTTTGTTATATAAGAGCGTTTGAATGATGTAGTTTTATTTAAATGTACTTTATTGATTTATTCATAATTCCAAAAAAAATATACTGGTTAAAAAACATGTTTAACCTTTTCATTTATACATAAACAGGTGGATTTTTAAAATAATATTTTTAGTTTTTGTAGTCTAGGCTATTACGGTGAACAGGATCTGCAGCGCGAATGGAATAATCTAGAACCGTTGTCAGGGATCTGACTGGCAAACCCAATGGGAATAGACCATTGAGAAGACCTGGACTCGGGTGGAAGGATACAATTAAAATGGACTTGAAAGAGATAGGGCGTAATGAGGTGGACTGGATAGAACTAGCTCAATACAGGGATATGTGGGGTATTTTGTAAGTGAGGCAATTACATTTTGAGTTCCTAATGCCATAGAGTAAGTAAGCGTTAACTATGCTAAAAACCAAGGTTGAACACAATTAGCTTTCGTGTGTGTCGTATTTTTCGTGGCAGTTACTTATATAGTTATTTCGTGATAGTTTTCGTCATTATTTGAACGTAAGTTTAGTTCACTAATTAAGTACAAATACATCTTCCTTGTGTATAAAGAATAACACCACCACGAGAAAGTAGAAAGAATTGACTTTATTTCAGAGCTGTATCAGTATTAATATATTTTTATATTCCACCTAAATATCTAAATTAGCAAATTATTGGAGTCTTATAGAAAGAGTAGCATTGAAGACCCCATTTTGTTTTAGTATATTTAAAATTAAGTTTCTCTAAAGAATTTAACGTTTAAAAAAACTGGCCATCTGTTGTGGAATATTTTATCACGAGTCATTACAGGTAGAAATAGACCTTTCCCCCACAAATCAATTTGATTACTATCCTAATATCACACCATGATATTTAGGCTACTATGAAACTTATTTTTTATAAGTTATTTTCTACTATAGCTCATCGTAAAAGGAAGATACATTTCCTCTACCTTATATACCTTAATCATTAATGTCAAGCCCAAAATAATAAATGGTATGGAATTTTTGTCAATACACGGTACCTATAATGTTAGATTTTTCCAAAAAAAAAAAATCCCTGGAAATTGAATAGTTATACGATAAAAACCCATTAAATTTTGAAAAAAATATTTAAATGCAAAGAACAAGCAGGGTTTCCAAGCATCTGTAGAACCAAGAAAACAAGGAAAATTTTACAAAAACACAACTAAAAAAGAAACTGAATTGTTTGTGATTTTTTTGAATTTTAGATGGGGATCTTTAAAAAGTAGGCCTTTGAATGGAAGAAAAAATTAATTGAAGTGAATAATTACGTTAAATAGCTTATTTCCCAGTCCTAAATCCATCTTTTTTTAATTTTTGAAACATTGGGCTGCTTTACAACTGAATATATTATTTACCCATCATGGTCAAATTCTCCTGTTCTAAATACCAATGGCATGAATTCATCAAAGTTAATTTAAAGAAAACTGAAATTTAATTCTTCTTACTCTCTAAATAAAGAGTCTATATAAATGAGGATTCCATCTGGAAAACCTGTGAAACACAGGGAATTTTGCATTAAGAAAATAATGGCAACCCTGACAAGACAAGCGTAAGCGTCAAAATAGCTGGCGAAAGCAAACCAAGTAATTAGTAATTGTCTTCTAGAATATTAGGAAGGCTTTGTTTTTCGTAAATCCCATCTAACAACAGCAAGCAATCTCCTATTATTTCAATTGTTAGTTTAATCTACGTACATCTCGAGGAGAAAGGGAACTTGTTGTGTCGTTTAATTATTATTGCACATCCATCTCATGTAGAGAGGTAATGTAGTGAGGCAGTGAGGGGGGTCTGAAGGGGGGTGAGGGGGGTAAGAGAAGGGGTAGGAGGTTTCGACATACGTTGTAAGTTCTGATGGCCTGGGGGGTACTCGCAGAAAACAAAATGGTAAAATAAAACTTTGTTTCGCCGTTATGTTCGTCAAATAATGGCAAAGGAGAGAATATTCTCGTTAAGGTCGTTGTAGCTAGAGAAAATATATCATTCATATCAGTACAGTACAAATATCATAGGTAAGGCCTAGCCTATAGAAACGTTACGATACCTACTTTCACATATTTATACGTCAAGTCACGTGATATGCAACTGTAAATTTCGATGCGTATTATCAATACCAATACAATAGTAAAATGTTATCAATGTTGACATCAAGAAAATATGATTTTAGCTTATAGAATGCTCCCTTTATGTAAATTGAACTGTAACAGATCACGTCATACGGATCATAATAAGATGATTAAGAATGTCTTTTTAAAATAGGTTATGTATATATACTCGCTTTGCTCGTTGGGGGCTCCGCCTCCCAAACCAGGAGTGAGTTTTCTTTGCAAGTGGATGTAAACTAATGTCATTCCAGAGCCGTTTTTTGATAGGTCTTACCATTTAGCCACAAGAGACCTCCAAAGAAAGATCCACACCTACTTTAAAGTTGCTCCGGTATTTTGATTTTTTAATTATTTTTTTTGTAATCTTCCCGTTGGTTATAGGCTAGAAGCTATAAGTTTGCCAAACTTCAAGTTTCTAGCTCATCTGGAAGTGGGTAAACATTAATGTCAGTGAGTGAGTCAGCCAGGTGGCTTTATAGTAGTATAATATAAATCTTTTATCAAGTGTTCAAACCCATATCCGTGTGTGACACGTGGACTAAACGCCATGCTCATTCAGTCTAGTTTTCAAGTTATGAGAAAAGCGGAGCTCGGCCAGATGCAATAAGGGTGTGTATACCTAAATGATTTCCCACTTCTCCTCCATGCAGATGCGGGTATATTTAATCTAAATTCCATACTTATTATTTACACCCCATTAGCGTCATTAAAGTTGTATAGCCAGAATGGGAAAGATGGGCTTAAAATGCCAAATCCGAGTAATTTTTAGCAGACATCGACACAAAATAATGTTTTCAGTTACGGTGTTGCTTACTTGGAGAATTCTAAGCTATTTTGCGATGTGGGTTGCAATTTTAATTGACGTACTGAATCACTTTAAGTACTATCATATTTATACCCAAGATAGGGAAGAAATTGAACAGCGAGGGTTCTAGTTTACACGCTGATAGTACGTTCCCCTCTTCCACTGACGAATATACACACTCTCTACTATTTGTGCCTGGACAGCATTAATTTTCATTTCAGAATTATATTTTTATTGTTTCGTATCCTAGATAGACATATGCTTCATGGACCTTTTTTTAATCTATATCCTGTTAGAAAGGGTCCTACCTTGGATCGACACCACTATTTTACGAATCTTAAATTTATCTTTTGATCTCTAATACAAATATGAACACAAGAGGTAATATAATATAAATGGTAATTAAATTTTAACATTATATCTTATAATTCATTCATTATAACATTCATACATCCAGTTAACTGTTAAGTTACTGGTCTGGGGCCTGGTTGATAAGTTCATCCTATAATTATAATGATAATTGGTTCTGAGCCACTAATAAACAGTATTAGAGCTCTAAAACACGTTTCGATTTAAAAAAAATATTTTTTCTATGGATTTGTGTCCCGAATTCTAATTTTTTTCTAAATCCTTGAATCTCAAATCTCTTTAAGGATTTGAGGGCTCATTCCTACTACTCAAACTAGTGAAATAGGAATGAGGAAAATAAAATTTGGAGATGTACATGCATTTTCATGAAGGGAGAGTGGTAAATAGTTTAGGAAAAAAACAAAACATACACAGTATTCCTGGACTAGAGTCAAACTGTGACCTCCCCGTTGACGGTGAATCATATCAGAGCGAGATAACGCCTTATTCCGGGCTCACATCGATGGGAGTGTTTTTAAAAAATGGACTGCATAAGTTATGTAGATGTTTGTTGGGGAAAGATTAAATTGTTTATTTCTGTAACATTTTCAACAAGTACAAGGTTATATTAAGAAAATGATCTAAAGTGACCATTTAGTTATAAAAGTCCCGTACCTCTTTATAAAATATAACTTATTTATTACTAGCAATCCCACACGGCGTTGCCCGTGACCCACTGTGGTATAATAATTATATACCCCTTACGGTTTATTTAGTTGTTTTTTTTCGAGGAGGATACGGCATATTTTTTTATCACGGTTATCTCTGAAACATAATTCTAAACCAGATTATTAATATTTTCTTCAAAAATTGTTAAAAATAGCCTGATTAAAAAACTAATTAAAAATTTAACAATCTGGCTTCGAGCTGCATTCGGACCCCTTTCCATCCACCTATGTTAACAATTTCAGATCTCTGCGTGCCGTAGATTTGGCTGGGTAGCTCACACAAACAAACAAACACACAAACAAATACTTCCCTTTATTATTATGGATTGTCTGTAAACTATACAGCAGGGTTCCGCTCAACTTATTAAATGGAGAGCCACATTCGAATATATAAATTTGCTAGGTGGGCTGGGTATAAAAAAGACATACCTTTATAAATGTGTAGTGGCCTATATAAAGCCTATAGCTATAATTAAACATGACTAGATGCAAGATGTGGAGCCAGCATTATTACCCTCTCCTTCCTTCCCTGAAACATTTTTTCAGCCCCTCAGCTCAACAAATACTTTATAGAAAGCGGCTAATGAGTTCTGAAGAACTGTACACCACAGTAAGACTGTTATGATTACGTGTTTAAAATTTGCTGCCGGCCACATATGATGGTGTATACAGTATAATGTATGTAGGTATTTTGTACTGCACACAGGGGAGCACCATCATTTCAGTATTAGTCATTAAAACTATTTTTTTTTTCATTAAAAAGAAGATAAAGGGCCCTCGGGTTGGATAATTAATCCATTCCATTGGCCGAATCCATCCCACGGGCTGTAGTTTGGATTTCCTTGCTCTACATGATTAGTGAATTATAAAATATGTAAATAATACTCTATAAATATTTACAGAAGATTCCATCATTCCTTGAGTCAATAAATCAGCGCCACGACTTAGAGTACAACGTTGCTAAGGGAGTTTTCTAATAAGATGTAGCCTATATTTGATTTTATGTTTTTTTTTTAAATTAAAGAAGCAAATATTTTTTATAAGTAACGGAAGTAACCTTACCTAAATATTTTATATAATACTAATAATATAAATTCGTAATTAACATATGGACCGAAACAATGGTGAAAAATGAGCTGTTTATGAAAACAGAACGCTATATAAATATATATAGGCCTATATTTATGTCATACTAATATTATAAAGAGGAAAGATTTGATTTTTTGTTTGTTTGAAATGAATAGGCTCCGAAACTACTGGACCGATTTAAAAAATTCTTTCACCGTTGGCAAGCTACACTATTCCCGAGTGACATAGGCTATGTTTCATTTTCAATAAAATTAGGGATGCTTACTAAAACTTGAATAATCTAACCCAAGGTGTAAAAAAATAAACAAAAAACTTCCTTCAATCACGTGCGCTGCGAAAACTATTAATGATAGAACAAAATGATGTATTACAATTT
>CABEEJ010000082.1:68609-88744 GCA_901482245.1 Timema douglasi | reverse complement strand
CACACACACACACACACACACACACACATAACACACACATATGTTTCATTTGTTTCATCCGAGCTTACCATAGTCCTAACTGAACCAGTGTGGACGGACGTATGTTTATTTGTTTAGTTTGTTATTTTACTCTTAACATTATTTAAACCTCAAACTTGATGTTATATAATTGTTTATTATTTCAGTATGCCTAGTCTATTTAATTTGTTGGCACTATACAGTTATTATTATTATTATTATTATTTTAATCTCGATGGAGTAGGGGCACCGGTGTTCAAGAACATTTTACATATCCTAGGATTGGTTAGAAGTAAGCTGAAATGTGCTTTTCATAGGAAATCCAGTTATTTATAAACTGGAAACTAAAGTTGCCACAAAGGCGGAAATAAAAATATTACACTTTCATTTAAATTATTAGTCTTTTAAATTAATAATGTAAGGAGAGATTATACAGCTATCCATGAGGAGGTAATATTGAAAGGTAATCGCCTCGGTGGCCACGTGGTCTAACACGCTACTCTAGCGTTGGACTAGACTGTCGAAGTCTGGGATATCCGGGTGCACTGAGGGTGGTTTTTCCTAAATGCTCTCCCACTCAGCCTCCACGCAAATGCGTGTGTAATTCCTATCAACTAAATTATCCTAATCCCTAACCTCATTAGTGTAATTAGTACATAGGGGAATAACCTGAAAGGTTGGTAAGAAGCGGTGATTAAAGAATGGCAAGTTTTTGATATATTTCTAAATGACCTCTTTAACTAATAAATCAAATAAGACATGTTTCTAGAATGCTTAAGTGCTAGTTTTTTTTTTAATCACCGCGTCTTACAACCAATTATGGTTGTGTGAATATATGATACTCATTCTAATGGGGTAGGAATGAAAAAATATAAATAATATACCCGCATTTGCCTGAAGCGAGAGTGGTTAACCATTTAGAAAAAAAAAATTACAGTAGACCTGATCGGGATTAAAACCCCGATCGACCTGAGATATAAGCAGATGGTTGATACCGAATCCAATTGGGGTGCAAATTAAAGTTTCTCTTTGGGTGCATGGAACTCTTGCGCAAAACCCAACCAGTGTGTACGGAACAAAATATTTGTTCTTGTTTAGTCAGCTAAAGCAGTTTTATTGAGTAACTGAACACTAATAAATTCCAAATAATGGTTCAGTGGTTTAACACATCAGACTTGTTGCTGGTTACAGACGGTCAAGGTTTATATCTATAACGGGTAAACGCTTCAGATGTCGAGTAGTTTAAAGCGTCACTCTCGTGTTGGACTGGCCAGCTGATGATGGGGAGACAGGGGTTCGGATCCCCGTGTGTTCTATTGAGGATGGTTTTACAGGTTTGTCGTGCTCCTTCTACGCAAATGCGGGTATATTGCATAAAAATTGCTTCCTTCCCTACCCCACTATACTATTTATCATGTATGAGTATAACCTGAACAGGTAGTAAGACGCGGTGATTTTATATATATATCGAATGGAGCATTTAAGTTGAGACACCAGAATATTCCGAAAACGAAGCATTCTAGAAAAAATTGTTTCGTACAAAATAATTAATTAAATTTAATATTTAGCACCGCGTCTTACTGCCCGTTCGGGTTATACGCTTTAAGTACTAATTACTCTAATGGATTAGGAATTGGGAAGGTTTAATTAGAGGAAGTGAACCCGCATTTGCGTGGAGGGAGAGTGGAAAACCATTTAGGAAAAACCCCCCCCAGTTCACCCGACCGAGATTCGAATCTCGATCTCCCCATCCTAAGCGGTCGAGCTCAACATGACCAGCGCGTTAGCAAACTACGCCACCGAGGCGGTTCGTACAAAATATATTTGCTTTTAATAGCATCAGGTATTTTTGATTTGGTGGACGTCATCAACTTCAATTTTTTTAAATTGAAATCATATAATTATTTTAAGAGAATTTTATTTTACACAAAAAAAACAAAAAAAAACAGCTGTTGCCTGAATTTTTTTTAATGACGCTAACTTTTCAAGATATTTGAATTTGTATTTTCTGTAACAATTTTTATTCAAGAACGTTTTATTACGTTAGTGTATCGATGTTAATAGGTATCATTTTAACATTTATCAAAATCATTTTAAAAGCCATATTAAATTTAACGTAATAAAGGATAATATAATTTAATAAGAAGTAGTTAAAATATTTTAAAATTGATGTTAATTAAAACAAAGCTTTAGACAAAATATGTTTGCTTTTTGTCTACACTAATATTATAAAGAGGAAAGATTTGATTTTTTTTTTTGTAATTGATAAACTCAAAAACTTCTGGACCGATTTAAAAAATTATTTCACCAATATAAAGCTACATTATCAGCGAGTAACATAAGTTATATTTTATTTTGAAAATTTAATTTATTCCTCATAAAAATGTCGATAGTTTTACACAAGGTATAAAAAATTGCCTAAAAATATGCTTGCGCTGCAAAAACTATTGGTATTACATAAAAAATACTATACATATTGAACGTTCTCACTAATGTGAACAAAAAAGTCCGCGAGACAATATATGTAATTATTATAGTTATGTTACAATACACGTTTTTTGTTGAAATTAGTCAACTAAAACATGGATGCGAACAAAAAGTGATTATATCCGTATCATGATATGAATCCTTATCCAAATCAATTATTTAACCAAAACCTTGATCTCCCCGTCATCGGCAGTCCAGTCTACTGCGAGAGCGTTGTGTTAACCACGCAACCACTGAAGCGGGTGTGATGGGTAGCTAGTGTAGAATAAAATAATGTTAAAAATTATAGGGTTTCATTAAAAATACAAAGTTGACTTTTAAATAACTCTTTAAGACCAAATTGAAAATAGCTGGTGCTGTTTTCTTTCCTCCCCTAAAAAAAATTTAAAAAATTTACAAAGCAATTTTTTCTAAAATGCTTGGTTTTCAGAATATTCTGGTGTCTAAACTTAAATGCATCATCCGATATATATTTATCACCGCATCTTACTACCTATGCAGGTTATACGGACATATGATAGTTACTCCAATGGAGTAAGGATGCATATACATATAAAGGGGTAAAATTAGTGTTTTTCCGAGAAGTAATTTTCCATTAAGATTTTTCACATCCATTCTCCACGCTAATTTGGGTGCATTTCCTTTATCTACCCTCACTAACTGTATCAGCGTAGTTTAGTGCCGTTAAATAACTCTTTAGTATGAACCGCATGCACTAGATAAAATGCCAACTTCTGCCAGTAAAAACAACCACTTTTATAAATGGAAGAAGGTGTAGGAAAGAGCGAATTAAGTTGCGCCGCACGTTTTAAACCTCCCCTCTGAATAGTTCCGATAGAACGAAAACTAGGTCGAAGAATGGGGAGGGAACGACTATTATCTCTCTGTCCAGTAGCATCAGTGTAAAGTAGAAGATTCGTTTTTCTAATTGATGTGGAAGCCCTTATTGTAGCTGTCCTTCAATTTTTTTCTCCCTCGCTCTCTCTAGAACTCTTTACTGCACCTTCTTTCATGTACAGTAGCCCCGTGGCTTCTTTGGTGCTGACTGACAGCTCACAGCTGACTTCTGACAGTCAACATTTAAATATATACCTAAATTTTGATTGTCAAAAGTGACACCTGCTAAACACATGTTTTTTGCAGATCATCTGGTTCGGCGTAGTGATAAGTAATTTGGTCTGTTAACTTTTTAAAGCTGTCAATTGTCAGCTGTCAGTCAGCACCAAAGAAGCCATGGGGCTACTGTATGAGGCTAATGTTGACTGACCTCTTGGTCTAGTGTTCAGTGCCCCTAGCTTCTCATAATAGAGGATCCGGGTTCAAATATCGCTGGTACCACACACATTTTTATCCTGAAAGGGGGGTGGAGCTGTTTCTATGTTCATAATGGTTTATTTAATTAAGCATACCTTCATAATCGTTAAGGAATATTTTTTGAACCAAGACTGTAAGGTCTATCATGTACCCTTTCATTTATCATGTAGGTATCAAGCTTACTCTACGCTATTATTATTATTATTATTATTATTATTATTATCATTATTATTATTATTATTATTATCATTATCACCACGCTAATGTGTAATGGTAGGGTGATTGTTAGATGAAACGGAAGACCTACAGTTTAACGTGGGATCCGAACCACGGTGGAGGCCTGGCATTCCACACATTCACAAGATGTCTCGTCTCGTCAGAGGTGAAGGAAGAGTTTGGCAATCAGATAAATCTGTGTCGGGACCGAGTATTGAACACCGGACCACCAGCACAGAGGTCTTGACACCTTACCCCTAGACCTCTTTACACTATTCCACTATGGTATAGTCTATAATACATTCCATAGAGTAATCTGTTAGAGTAAGGCTGGCCCCTTTCAGGATAAAACTGTACATACATACAGTAGTTTATCCCTCTGGTTGTCCGTTTCAATATGGAGGACACCAAAAAGTTTTGTTTGTTGTTTAATAGCCCATGTTAAGCGATTTGAATTTAAAGTTATTATCAATCAATCGAATACCTAGGAATTTTTTTAAACATATATTGCAATGATGAAGTCTTAAACCACGTGATATAATATTGAATAGAGTATTGATTTGTTTTTTGTCTAACTTCACCAAAGAAAAATACTTACTTCAAATCCATGGATAAATCACGGGAAATGATTCAATTTTAAATCCAAAGAGAAATTTCAAGACTGTACTAACGATAAAAACATGGGAGCCAGGTCTACTGTCCACAGAACTACTAGTAATTATTATGTTGTAACATCATTATTATAGAAAATTTGTTACCCAAATCGGTGGTTGTATGGTCTAACACCTCACTCGCGTGTTAGACTTGACTGCCAGTACCAGGGATTTAGGGTTTCGAATCTCTTTTCAGGTGTATTGAAGGCGTTTATTTTCCCTAAATGGTTTCCCACTCTACCGCCAAGTAAATGCGGCAACATTTTCTTTAAATGCTTACCTTCCTCCTTACTATTGTATTAGTTTAATTAACATAGGTGTATATTCTGAACGGGTACTAAGTCAAGTTGGAGAGAAAAAAACTATTGTAACGAACTATAAGCTTCTTTATCTAAGTTGTGCAGCAAGCAAAAATGATCTTAACTTGTGTGGGTTGGGGGTTGAAGTTGGTTGAGTGTGTGATAGTTCCGGGGTTGCGGTGGCTTGGAGGTGTGTTCTGAACGAGATTGAAGACTAGTCATTTCCTCTCATCTTTTAACCTTTTTACTCCTTGTCAACCTTACAACCCTTCCATCATAATATAGGTTTTGTATTTCTTCCTGCCCTGCCGCTTACAAAAACGGTAACTTGTAGACTTTTTTTCCCCCTACTTGCGCCACGTCTTGATACCAGGGCCGTGGATTTGGAGTCTTGAACAATTTTTGGTGAAGTTTGAGTAGGTAAAAATGTACCAACTCCTACTTACAATTAAAAACTTATATTTACAATATATTGTTATAATTTTATATAATTTTTTCATCTTAATACTTATTTTAATTTTTAGAAGCAATGTTGGTAATTTTGTTTGACAAATTTATTCAAATATTAATTCACACAATGCCAAAGAAGCTTCCCATGAAGTAATCTGTATTGGGAGTATTATACTGCGGTAAGTTTGGTATTACTAATTAATAACATATATTACTCATTTATGAAGAAGTTAGAGCGGGAGTTGGATAGTAGAAAATTAGAGGAGCCATAATTGGAATTGAAGTCTTGGCGTATCGTTTCTACAACCCTGCTTGGATTGCTACCCACACTCTTATTTACACATAAAGGTTATGGTTGAGATAAGTATAATTTAGAATTAATACATCCACTTTTTCGTGGAGGCAAAGGATAAAATGATTTACTAAACAAACACCTCAGTATACCATGTCGGTATTAAAACGCTGACTTCCCCCATCATAGTCAAAACAAACAATATGAGACAGGTAGGTGCCTTTTGTCCGCGTATCCACTGGTGTACATACATATTTCTTTAAACCGCTAATTAAAAGACTAACTGTTTATTCCATTAGATAGAGTTGCAAAATAATAAATTTCATAATATTAACTAATACGTATTAAAATAATTTTTAATTACCTTGCATTTATCATTGAATTAAAATGCACTTTTAGAAAAATGTTAAAAATATAAAACAATATCGGTAGGGGAAAAAACTTATTTCTTACGCCACGTCTTACTACACGTTCATGTTCATACACATTTAATTACATTAATGAGATTAAAACGAATAAGGTATGTTTTTTTAGGAAATGTGCACGAATTTGCGTGTTGGTGGTGGAAGAAACCATTAAGGTATACGAAACACTCCCTCAGCTGGGATTCAAGCCCGGGACTATCCTTCACCAATAAACTAGAATGCAGTTCAATCTTCATAATAAGACATTTTATGTGGAAAAAATTGGCACAAAACTGATAATATATTATATATTGTATTTATTTTTTTCAGTGCATCCCACCACCCGATTGGTTTTTACACATATTAACTAATTACGGGTGACCTGGCAGTCTAGGGGTAAGGTGTCAGACTTCTATGCTGGCGGCCGGGGTTCAATCCTCGGTCCCGGCACAGATTTATCTGATTACCAAACCCTTCCTTCACCTCTGACAAGACATCTTGTGAATGTGAGGAATGCTAGGCCTCCACCGTGGTTCGGATTCCACGTTAAACTGTAGGTCCTTCATTTCATCTCACTATCACCCTACCATTACACATTAGCGTAAGTGCGTATAACCCGAACGGGTAGCAAGACGCGGTGCTAATAATAATAACTAATTACGCTAATTTGTTAAGGATGAAGAAGGTTGAATATAGAGGATTTATGTGCCCACAATTTCGTGGAAGAAAGAATAAAGAAAACCACTTAGGAAAAAAAAAAAACACTGTCAGTTTACCTGACCGAGATTTGAACCCCGATCTCCCCGTCTATTCTATTGCGAAAGTGGTGCCTTAAACTATTACCGAAATGGTTCTACTAAATTATTAGTATATTTAATGTGTTGATAAAAATGTATCGTGAGTTACATGACTTGACATATGAATTCATGAAAATAGGTCTACTAACTTTTCTAGTTATCAGATAAGGTTCTAGCTATGAATATTTGACGGTAGATAGACATGACTTTTTTTCCTCGTGCCCACGTGTCTGAAAACCCAAGGAGTCAAATAAAATGCCAAATTCACCAAACTACCTACAATATAATTCCAAGTTTAGCTAAAGTGAGATTACACTCTCTCCTCTGATTCCACTGAGACCTAATCTCAACTTAAAAGTTGTTAATCGGGTTTGAGGATTAACTTGAGAAGATTCTTGACTTAGGCTCAATTTAACTTCTGTAAGAACACCGAAGGAAGAAAAGACCTTTAAGGAAATACTAATTTCTATTTTTTTTTGGTGGTCAGTACTGTTCACATTTCACTAGACACTCATTCTATCTGTATTTATAATATTCATCAAATACTACATTAATATATAATGAATTGGCTTATGAATACATGAAACTAGTATAATATAATTATTTGAAATATTCAACGCGCATTTTCCGAACCGACTGATTATAGGAACCCATGAGAAGTTCTATGAGTGAGAGCGAAAGGTTCTACCAATTTCACTAGGAAATATATTTTCACATTCCTTCCACGGTTCTTTCACATATCACAATAGACGTGGGACTGACGGCTTTACTTCCCACCCGAAGGAAGTTGTGCTACAGATTTTAATCGCTCAAGAATAATCTGTAGATTCCAACCGAGTTTTAACCCATGAACATCGGGTCACGAGGTGAAAACATTACCCTAAGGTCACCAATGTTGACTAGTTTCAGTAACCTTTGTAATTTTCAGCTACCGCTATTACTAGACCATTTTTAATATACATTAATTAAGTTCACACTCCATTTAGCCAGAAATATATTAGTCTTACCTTAATTTATTACACTGGCACTGTCTTGTAGCCACAGTGGAACCATGCAAGATAAATAGAATTCTGTTATGAAGAACAATATATTACAGTTATAAAAGCTTCTAAATAAATGTAATATATTCATAAGTTAAGTTACGTGAAATGCAACTGTCACTTTTGATAGGTATTATTAATACCTATTAATACAATCTAATAGTATAATTGACTCTCTTCAATGTTTCCAGCTAAAAATGTAGGGATTTTCTAAATTGCCTTTTCTACCAGAATACTACTATAGATACCTTTAAGAGTAAATGAAGTGTACAATTTTACACTGATTATTTTGTTAGAGCTATTCTTCTTACTGCCCGTTCGGATTTATTAGAACTTTACACACTGTTGTGATTTTAGGGTGGTTGTAGATAACTCGAGATAAGGGCAGTATTTTTTAACAGTCTTTACATACAATTTTTTGTTGTTGACTAAAACACACAAAATATTGCTCTGTCTATTATATTTATAAAATTTAATTTTATTCCCATGGTGTTATAAACAATTGTTGAATATCTGCCAAGGAAGTCCTGGAATTTAGTGACAACTTTTTCTCTTCGTTTAAAAAGTTTCTCCGCTATACTAATGACAGATATTCAACCACTGTTGATATCACCATGTGAAGAAAATTAAACTCTTTGTTTCTACTGGAGCAATATTTTATTTATTTTGACTAAATAAATATAAACTGTAAAAAATACTTTCCTTGACTGCCTTGATTTCTCTTTTAGGTTTTTTATCCGGTTCGATTACCGTGTACATGTTTTCATCCTTCACTTATTTGAATTTAAATTAATTAACAGTACAACTTTGGTTAACCAAAATACATTTTTTTGTCGTTTATGTTTTGCTAAAGAAAAAACCGGTCGATGTTTTGTTGATAAAGTGATGGAAGGACATTCTAGAGAGAAAAAAAAAGTTAAAACTAAGATATAAGATTTCTAGAACATATAATGTATTACATACTGTAAACATTTTACTATCATAAACATGTTTTGAGTGAATGTATATTTTTACTTACACAAGTCGAATCTACAAATTATCCGAAATTTTGGCCATCAAAAATTGGGTACACCTACTTTATTTCGGATAAAAAAGTTCTACTACATAAAATTACATCCCCAGTACACCCAACTATAGGTGGAGGGGAGATAGGGGTTCAAATTCCATTCGGGTGTTCTTAGTGATTTTTTAAAAAAGGTTTTTCGCTCTCCCTCAAAGCAAATACTGATATATTTCCACTAAATTAAGCCTTCCTCATCCCTAACACATTAGTGTAATTATTTAATATGTGTACAATCTAAACGTGGAGTGAAACCCACTGAAAAAAGGGTTAATTTATAGAGAAGAGCTGTATCAGTATACAAGCTACAAACGTAATTAAACTAAGACAACACAGACACTACATTAATATTTACCCACAAAGTCAGAATTGTAATAGATCCCAGTAACCAAGGCCGTGGCTAGCCAATAATTTCAGGAGGGGTTTGGTGGGTACATCCCTCCATTGCGGAAGGGTAGAAAAAAAAATTCTAAATGATAATTTAGATAGCCTCTAGAACTATTTTTTCTTATGGCAATATAACCCCCTAATTGCCGAAGGCTAGAAAAGATTATGAATATTAAAAACCTCTAGAAGCTCTCTGAAGTGATTTTTATGGTAAAACCACCCCCTAATTTGTACTTGTACCTTAATTTTGGTGTTGTTTGAATCATAAATAAAGCCATATTTATCTTGTTCATAAAATTTTACGGGGGTGGGGGGTTGAACCCCCAAAACTCCTTTCTGACTACGGCCTTGCAAGTAGCCCTCATCACGGGTCACGTGGTATAAGAAGTGTCTCACAATAGACTGGATCGCTGGTGATGGGAAGTTTGAGGTTTAGAATCTCGGATCGTTGCATTGGAGGAAAGGTCTTTTTTCCCCCTAACCTTTCTAATTTCTGTTGTGATTACACATTACAATGTTGTAATAAATATTTTCAAAAATAATTTATCAGTCAAATATCCAATAAAATTACACTAGTTGAAATATTTAACTTGGACATGAGAATCAAACCCAGGACTTTTGGCTTAGTGGGCGAATGTTTTACCACTGAGATATCTAGGATTCGTCTCGTGTTCAGGATAATTCTTCACTCATAATTTATGGTTGAGTCTGTGATGGACGTGTGTAGATCACCAGCTTCACACAAGTGAGCTGTCAGTTACCCCAACTATCCACGACTCTGGAATTCTGTTATATTTCCAAGTATACAGTACAAGATTTTAATTAAAGATAATTTAGGTATAAGACATTAGCGTTTAGTCAAAAGGTCCGTAAGGACATTCTCGTAATTTGAATGATTTGCAACCTGTGTGTTGCTATCCAGTAAACAATCCACAAATTAACATTTTTTTAAACTAACAAAAATTCTCATTTCTCATGTAAAACCCTACTTCGAGACACATTTTGAACAAAATCATTTGAGCCATTTTAATTAGACTACAAATGTACAAAAACTCTCAGTCTTCAGAAAACTATAATTAATTTTAGGGCTATATTCTAAAATACTATTCGACCTAGACCACATAACATTTAAATAGCAAGTTTGAAGAAAGTTTATAAAATTATCTCAACTCTACTCTAAAGTATATAAATACACATGCGAGAAGTTGAGCTTGGTGATCTTGGGGTAAAGTTCTCACCTTAGGACCCTATGTTCGTGGGTTCAAACCCAGCCAAGATCAATGTGTTTTTTTCTTGAGCGATAAAAATCCTTTCTTCGTAGGAGAATCAAAGCCGTCAGTCCCATAACTACTGTGGTATGCAAAATAATTCTAGAAGGTATTCAAAAATACTTTTACTGGAAATTCGGTTGAACTGGCGGTCTAGGGGTAAGGTGTCAGACTTCTATGCTGGCGGCCGGGGTTCAATCCTCGGTCCCGGCAAAGATTTATCTGATTACCAAACCCTTCCTTCACCTCTGACAAGACATCTTGTGAATGTGGGGAATGCCAGGTCTCCACCGTGGTTCGGATTCCACGTTAAACTGTAGGTCCTCCATTTCATCTCACAATCACCCTACCATTACACATTAGCGTAAGTGCGTATAACCCGAACGGGTAGTAAGACGCGGTGCTAATAATAATAATAATAATAATAATTTTACTGGAAAAATTGGTATACCCCTTTGCGCTCAATTATGTAAACTCAGTGTAGAAAGCAAAGGGGAACCATCACTCTCTCTCTGAACTCTCCTAGTACTTGGGATTTCTACCAGATGGTGAAGGCAGCACTAACCAGCCTAAAGGCTGAGTGCATGGCTAGCTCTGTATGGATAAAAATCACAACAAACCAACCCTCGGGTTGTTGACTTAAGAAGACATGAGGAGATACATAATTGTAAGAGACACTTCTTTGAGTTCTGAAGCCCTTACAACACAATGAACTGTCATTGACTTGGGGCCACACACTTTCATTTTAATGTCTGCAACACTTTATATTTATGAGAAAATAAGTGATATTTTTATCCAAAGATTCATCCTCTAAAATTCCACAATATAAGCATTTAAGAATAAGTGTGTTATTTACTTGATTAAGTTTCAAACATTATTAGTATAGCAATTAACATCCATGAAAATGTAATTATAACGTTTTACTATGCTATTAAAGGTTGCAACAAGTACCTACCAACGGAAGAAATGAAGGAATAACTTTAGCAAAAAAGCAATAATATAACGAGGAAAATCCTTCTCACTTTCCCAAAATTGAATTAGTACCCGTGCTAGAAGAGTCAACGTAAATTGGACGAATGGAGTCATGATTCTCAAAAGAAACTTAAAATGCAATTAGAGGCAGCTTGATTACATTAAGGCACTTAGACTCCAATGAACCTTTATGTTTAAACAGTACAACGACCATTATGAGTATTTCAAAGAGGAATTACATACAAGTCTTAAGAAAATTTAAAAAATCATTAAAAATGAATTACCAAACCCTTCCTTCACCTCTGACAAGACATCTTGTGAATGTGAGGAATGCCAGGCCTCCACCGTGGTTCGGATTCCACGTTAAACTGTAGGTCCTTCATTTCATCTCACAATCACCCTACCATTACACATGAGCGTAAGTGCGTATAACCCGAATGGATAGTAAGACGCGGTGCTAATAATAATAATAATAATAATAATAATAATTAAAAATGAACAATTTTAAGGTGATAATAAAAGCCATTTAAAGGAAAACCTATTTCCGGTTTCAATGGTAAACCAACGTTTAAATATTTAAGTGTGAAGGAGGGAGGTTTAAAAGGGAATGCTAAATAACGTCCATATTTTAACAATATTTGTAATAAATCACTTTAATGAATATATACATTAATTATTGCTTAGGTAGATAAGTTTAATTTAATTTTCTACACTCATTAATACCAAAATTTCTTATCTATATGTTATGGTTAAAGTGACATTGAAATAATAAATAGTTTTTCTCTCCATAAATAATTTTGTGTTTATATACCAATATGCCCATGTAAAAATTTTCAAAACTGTTTATATCAAAACTAAACTAAACTTATATAATGAAGCAAAATTACTTTTATTTTGTAATAAATGTGTTTTGTTATATAAACTACGATAAACGACCCTTAAGGGGACCACCTCGGTAAGCGAAAAAATCGCCGCACAAACGTTCAGCACTAATGCAATATTTAATTCTACAATGCGTCATTTCAAAATTTGGTTCACCCTAAAATAAGTTCGAAAGATTCCAACAGGGCCCTTAAAAACCCTATAGTTAGAGTTTCATTAATAGAAAAAAAATGTGTGAAATTAATAACAACTTGTGAATGTGTGGAATGCCAGGCCTTCACTGTGGTTCGGAGCCCACTTTAAACTGTAGGTCCTCCATTGCATCTCACAATCACCCTACCGTTATACATTAACGTAAGTGCGTAATACCCGAACGGGTAGTAAGATGTGGTGCTAATAATAATAATAATAATAATAGATATGCAGACAGGTTGCACTGGCAGTAAGAACTGGAGCATGTGAGTATTTTAAACTTTGACGCTCATTTGGTGATAAGGTTTCCCTCGATACAGAAGACTGTCAACCCTCGATATTTGTAATTAATTAACTAATTAAACTATGAGACATATTTGTTTGAGTCTGAGATCCTCTTTTGAGTCCAATGACCCTGCTTTGACGTCATGTACGACGGGTATGTATATATACCCCTGGGATCAGTCTGTGTCATGTATACCCAGGCGTGACGTAAGTGGTGGCTGTCTCTCGAACGGCCGTGACACAACTGGTAGGGCTGACAGTATTTTTTTTTTACAAAGGATGATACGTTTACACGCTTAGACATCTCACGTGAAATTTGAAACAAGATTCTGGGTCGCACATAAAACAAGGAGCCTTGCTGGTGCAGGATACGTAGTTTCCGTCCCCTCCCCCTCCGGCTCCCCCATTTGAAATTATAAATTAAATATTTCTAATCTAATCTTCCAAATCATCCTAAACAGTTAACAATTTTAAAATTTCTTCTTCTATTGTTTTCAAATATATTATTACTACCCTTCTTAAAAAATATGTTACATGAACAAATAAAATAATACAAATAATGTCCCACCCACTTCGGTGGTCACGTGGTCTAAGGTGCTGTTCTCGCGGTAAACTAGACTGCCGATGACGGGAGATCGAGGTTTGAATCTCGGTCGGATGTACTGAGGGTGGGTTTCCAAAATGATTTTCTACCCTCCCTCCACGTAAATATGGGTACAATTTCTCTAAATATAACCTTAATAATTCCTAGAATCATTAGCGTAATGAGTGCATAAGCGTATAAATTGAACATGAATATTTACAAGCAGTTTTAAGAATCTCAACTACTAAATTTAAACCTGACATTAAATAAATAATGAAAGATATGAACAAATTCCATCAATCTTATTAAATTATGTTTTATTGGCGAATCACTTACATATTATGTTTTTATATACGGTCTCACTTTATTATATCATTCATAAAATGTAATTTTGTTTTAAAATAAATTGCGTTCTACCTGAACATGTTATTTTACTTGGTGACCAATTCTTATATTTAAATTCTTTTTTTTTAAAAAAATGCACAGCTCTGCTATAGAGTAATAAGTTAATTTAATATTTTGATTAAATGGGACAAAATAGTTTATTTTACAAAATTCTGATCAAATTTTATCTCCCTTGAGTAGATAGCTAAACCCTTATAGGTTTATGTTATTTTCATACGTGTACCAAAATTTTCTTTTGTCCAAACTTTAGAACATTTTTCTTAAATTTCGGTCCTATTTAAAGCATATAATAATTTTGTATATTATTTCAGCTATTTTATAAATATGGTAATTCGAGTTCGTTATGTTATAATACCAAGACATTGTAAGTGCCTAAAAAGCACATATTTTTTTAAAAAAACTTGTAAAACAATTTAAATATAGTATTAAAAATTTCTTTACAAATGGTCTGTTTATAGGGAAATGTTTCACATATATGTTTAAGTTATCAATGTTTTTCCGATACTTAACATAAAGGGATGCTGGCGGCCGGGGTTCAATCCTCGGTCCCGGCAAAGATTTATCTGATTACCAAACTCTTCCTTCACCTCTGACAAGACATCTTGTGAATGTGGGGAATGCCAGGCCTCCACCGTGGTTCGGATTCCACGTTAAATTGTAGGTCCTTCATTTCATCTCACAATCACCCTATCATTTCACATTAGCGTAAGTGCGTATAACCCGAACGGGTAGTAAGACGCGGTGCTAATAATAATAATAATAATAATAATAATAATAATAACATAAAGGGAGTTAATATAGGCCAGAACCATACTATGGTTACCCTAAAATATTCTTACTTAGCTTACTTTAGTGTCAATGTAAGACTAATTCTTTATTTTCCCCAAGCGACATTAAAGTTTGGGTCACTCAATTGAAATAAATTAGTGCCCTAAGTGAATGATGTATTATAACTTTTGACCATGAATATTGGCTACACATTAATACTAGTATCTGACCGAAATGTGGTGTTGGATCAATGATAGTCCAATTTTAATAAGAAGATTAATTAAAAAAAAATGCCAACACCTTGTAAAACTTAAATATTTTGTTTGTATTATTTTATAGATATTGATCTATATAAAATATTACAGCTAAAGATCACATGAATTGAAGTATGAATATAAGGAAGTATATCTAGTAGTTAATATAAATGCTTAGTTAAGCCTTTTCTATGAAAATTGGAGTCTTAGCATCGGTCTCAAAATAAGAAAGAACATACTCAAGGCTGCTGTAAGATATCATACGACTTCATTAAATTTGATTCATCCGAGTATTATTTGTGGGCGAAGATGATTTTATTTATATTTAAAATTAATTTAATTATTCCTGAAGAGTAAAGGAAAAACATTTGACCAGACCTAAACACGATTGAGTAGTGTGATGTAATGCATTATCTTATTTTTTAAATCATTTTCAAACAGAAATTTTAACTATAGTATTTTTTTCGTCAATTTAATACGAACATGTGTAGCTTGTTAAACTCGCTGTTTAACACGTACAATAAAAATACCATAAATATAATTAACACGGTGAATACAAGCGCTAATATATTTTAATAATGTGTGGCAGATTAACTCACGGTGGGTCTATGTTGCCGGGAAACGCCCAAGCTCTAGGAAAACTGCCCCAGCTGACTATACCGGGACTATCAGCTAAACATAATCTTACTCACAGGTCCCGCTTCGAAGAAATGGTAGATATGTTCTTCTGTGATCAACACCATCTACGAGTGCTAGTGGTCACTCAGCGCAATTTCATAACTTAACCCTCATTCCCCCTTGGGTGTCCAGTCGCAAACCTTCCTCGAGTTCGTCAGTTCTGTTTGAATATAAACGGCATTCCTCGCTTCTCATTTTTTATTCTATCTTATCAATGCGACGGAGCAGGACATCAATGAAACAAGTTATTGGTGACCCCGATGTGTGAGGCGTTGATCTCTCTTCCTCGTCGCAGACTCGTCAGAGACTTGAGTATTTGAAAGTTAGTCAGCATTGGAGTTTTGATATTCTTTTGTTCCGTCCATATGATATAGTTTTTTGTTAGTCTGGTATCCGGACTACTTTTCTATGCCCTTAAGACATAATGCTAGTTTTGACGTTCTTTTTCTATGTCCATATGATTTACTTAGTGTGTCAGTATATCTGATTGGTTTTCCTATGCCCATAAGGCATAGTTTAGAACAATGAGCGTTATTCTCTATGTATACTGGTCCATACGACTTGATTCAGTGTGTCAGTGCTTCCAAATTCTTTTTCTATGCCCTTAAGACATTGTGTAGGATACTAGGAAATAGTCTTCACTCCCTAAACTGTGTGACCTTTTTTAGGACCACTTAATGAGGACATACAGGTTATCTATCGCTTTATTCAATGACTCAATTAGGTTATTGGCAGATAGCAGTCACTATTATTTACTTTTAGTGTATCTATTTACGCAACCTGTGAGAGCACTACTAGTTTGTTGTAGTGGCCCGCGGGGATAGTGTTTTGTCTTCGGCCCCTTCAGGCACCGTTTGTATTAAGTAAAACAAATGTTGTTGGTACCAGTTATTGTGTGTCCAAGTTAGGTTTTAAGTATAAATATACTATTGAATGTGCAGGCAGTACTTAGTAGGAATTGACAAGCCATAATAATTTATCCGCTTAGATACCTGATTGCTCACCATTTACTATTTGTAATGTGCTAGTTCCTCTTCTAGGTTTCTCTAGATTATTCTTAGATTTTCTTAACTATCTATAGAGTTAACTCTAGCTAGCTTATATAACTTCCTTCATAGTAACTCTATAAAATTATGACTTAATACCCTTTATTTTCATTCACTATAGTTTCACTATTATTCATGAATATACCTTTCAGGTCTAAGTCTGGTATTAGCTAGGTTGGATTGTCTGTATGTATTGTGGCTTAACCTTAAATTAATATTGGTTGCCTAATTTTGACAGCCGCTATGTTGAGGCAGACGATCCTTCTTAGGAGAATGAACGTCGGTCCTTATTTCTAGAGCTACTAAACTATATGTTCAATCTTACTTCCGTTAGTTACGTGTCATTAAGCAACTTATTGCTATTCCTGCCTATCAGGAAGTATAAGTCTATGATAACTGAATAAAGTTATCTCTAATAACAATGGACTGTTTGATCTAATATCTATTTAAAACGTATTTAATTTTATTACTCTTGTTTACATTTAAATAAACTGACGTGTTAAACTAATATATATCTCTTATGACTCATCCTTCCAAAACTCTCATTTAATTATTGTATGTACGAACTCCTAACTTCTTTTATTATATAAGAGAAGCGAAGGTTCACATGTAATATGAATAATTGTCATAGTAAACAACTCCTGCCTCCTAATTTTATATTTATTCATTTACAAACTCGTTACAAAAACGATAGTGAGTAAATCAGGAACCACAAGAGCAATATTATTTAAACCTCACTTGCTTAAGTGGTCGCATCATCTAAGGCATCACTCTCACAATAGACTAAACTGCTAAAAATGGGGTTCTAAGACGGGTTGGGTGTACTAAGGGTGGTTCTCCCTAATTTGGGTACACGTCTTCAAAGTTCAACCTTCCTCACCCCTAAAACTTTAGTATAGTGAGTACATATACGTATAACCTAAACAAAAAGTAAGACGTGGTACTAGAAATAAAAAAAATTAAGCTTGTGGTTGTAGCTGACTGTACAAAGGATTACATGAACAAACACCGCCTTTGATATACCTCACATGCTGGGGTTGTAATTATAGCAGCCGAGTATTTGCATAGATAGGAAACTGCAAACACCTTCGAGCTGCGATTTATTGCTTAAAATATATTCAATACCCTCCCCTTCTTAAACTATATTTCGTTAAAATAAAGTTATGAATAGGAATGTTCAGTAAGTCCACTCTTAAGTATCTCTCACACAAAGTATGTTGCGTCTCTACGCCATAAGTCGACACGAAGTGACATATATCCGGATTTTGGTAAGAAGCCAGTTCAGGAAGGCTTCATTTAGTTAGTACTAAAAGCCTAATGCATGGTATCATTTTAGTAGGCTAACATACTTTAAAGAACGGACTTCCTACTACCGTTATAAGGCCTTTCATCCTATAAAACTACTATTGTACAGTAGGATTATGGTTCGTAGTAAGACCTTCCAAAACGGGCTTCCTAACAAAATCAGGGTACACTAGAATTACGTTTTTTGTTATCAGCATTTTACTATGTTACTAGTGCTATCTTTTAGGTATCGATATTAATATCTATCAAAAGTGACAAATGTAGTTCACCTGACTTGACGTATGAAATTGGTTCTAGTTAAAAGATTCTTTCTTTCTGAATCGGTCTGTGGCTCTCTGTATTGGGTGTGTTGCGTAGCATTGCTTTCGTCCAGTCCGCCATAAATAACTCTATGGATTAACAATCTTTTCATTGTTTTGTAATATTCTTCGTACTTGTTGACGCTTCCTAGCTGACGCTCAACTCGGGGGATGTGGACACGCAACGCAACGCTCCGCATGACTTCCAATCACACAACACAACGCTCCCCATGATTCTCAACCACACAACGCGACGCTCCGCATGACTCCCAAGCACGCAACGCGACGCTCCGCATGACTCCCAAGCACGCAACGCGACGCTCCGCATGACTCCCAAGCAGGCAGCGCGGTGATCCGCATGTTTACCAAACACGCAACGCGGTGCTCCGCATGGCTCCCAGCCACGCAGTGCAACGCGGCACTCCGCATGGCTCCAAGCTACATTGTACGCAACGCACTTGGTTTGAGAGCTCTTTCACAGTAATGTAATTTGAAACGCTCGAAATAAGAATATCTTTTACAGTTGGCATTTCATATATCTATGTTTTTCCCTCGCCACGATAACCGTCAAATGCGAGGACTAAGGACCAAGGTTTAACAACGTTTGTTATGTACTGTACTTGGCTGCGGCTGTTCAAAAGGTATTTATGTAGTTTTAATAGCTCATATCGAGTAATTTGAATTTATAATTCCAAGCGATTGCTAGAGTGCCTAGTGTGTCTTTTAAAATTTTAACATATACACGGAGATTTTCGGCTAGAGCCTCATGAACATACATGAATTTAAAATATTATTGAATATATTATTAAGTTTTTTTATGTCTTAACTCTGTGGTGTCCTGCTCACATAATTAGTAGTTTTGAAAAATAGCCCTGTATGTACTTAGTATGCTTCTCCCACCAGTTTACAACTCACACAATGATGTGGACTATTTATAGGGAAGGTCAGACCTTACCACCGAAATGAGTAATACTAATTTTAAATTTAAAAAAAAAAATCTTGGTTGAACACTATGCTTGTTTAAAGTTGTGTCGAATTTTTTAAAATAGAGTCAAAATTTGCAATCCTTTTATTAGATTCAGAAAGAATAAGTTTCTACTTTAACGTTTTGGTTTTGTAAAATAATTTGTTTCTCCTGGCTAAGGTACTGTACATAGATTGCTATTGAGGTGTACTGGTTAAATGCTTGTTTTAGTATTTGGTGAAAATAATTACTTTTGCAGATATGGCTGACACTAGAGAACAGAATAGATTTTATGTGGATGGCCCTAATGTGTATTAAAGAGTTGCGGAGCTATAATCAAAATTGGAGATACCTGCTTATGTACACTACCCTCCAAATAATTCTACAGGAAAAAAAAGAGAGGCGCCATTTTGTTTGTAATGTTAAAATAAACTGTGCTAAAATGCAGATTTTCGGAGAAAAACTTTTTTATCTTTTCACATTTATGTAAGCTACCCTTAATTTTACGGCTAGGCATCTAATTTCCAAAAAAAACCTCGGGAGAATCTTATTTAAACCTTTAGATACTGAGTTTCATCCCGACTAGTAAAATGGTTTCTCCTCTAGGCTGAGATACAGACACACGACTTCTCGAAAACAACTTTTTATGGTTCTGAGGATTATGAAACGTTTGACTTCCATTAACATATCGAATTCGATTCTTTTTTATGATCACAATATTTTTCTATCAGAGAGATCATTAGAAAATAATAAAAAGTATTTCTAGTTTTGGTTTTACTTAAGGATTGTTTGAAATTTGTTGAAAATTTGTGCCCCC
>CABEEJ010000082.1:40330-66744 GCA_901482245.1 Timema douglasi | reverse complement strand
CCCCCCCCCCCCCCCCAACTCTGTACCTACTCAAGAAGAAGAGGAGCTCAACTTCTCTGAACAAAGTGGGTCTGACCGACCCTTGTAAGGCGTGATCAGAACATACAGGGTCAATAAAAACTGAGTGTTGGCTTAAAGAGGAGAGTCATTGTACACCTACTTTCAAGAGGAAATCATCCCATTCCCTCCGGTTTTAAACGGGGATTTGGAGGCTATCTCTGGGAGTAGTAAACATTACTTGAATAACTTAAGGCGGGAGTGTATGGGACGCGAGCTAATATAAGAATTTTTGCTGTTTTTATAAACAAAATCTTTAACAAAAAAGAAATATTCAAAGATTATCTTGTATTATTATTATTATTATTATTATTATTATTATTATTATTAACACCGTGGCTTACCACCCGTTCGGGTTATACGCACTCACGCTAATGTGTAATGGTAGGGCGATTGTGAAATGAAAATGGAGGACCTACAGTTTAAAGTGGTAATCCGAACCACGGTGGAGGCCTGGCATTCCCCACATTCACAAGTTGTGATTAATACACGTCTTGTCAGAGATGAAGGAAGGGTTTTGCAATCAGATAAATCTGTGTCGGGACCGAGGATTGAACCCCAAACCCCGGCACAGAATTCCGACACCTTACCCCTAAACCACCAGATCACCAACTCTTGTAATAGATCAGACTGACAATGACTGGGAGATCAAGGTTCTAATCTCACTCGAGTGTACAAAGATTTCAAAAATGTTTTTCCACTTTCCCTACAAGCTAATGCGGGTACACTTTATATTATCACCTCCCTAATCCCTAAGACTATCAGAATAACTAGTACATAGGTGTATATCCTGAACGTATAGTGACGCGGTGCTAAACATGTTAAAATAAAAAATAAAGAATCGGTCGAAATTACAAAAAGTAGAAAATTAAATGAACGTATCTACTATTATTATTATTATTATTATTATTAGCACCACGTCTTACTACCCGTTCGGGTTATACGCACTTACGCTAACGTGTAATGGTAGGGTGATTGTGATATGAAATGGAGGACCTCCAGTTTAACGTGGGATCCGAACCACGGTGGAGGCCTGGCATTCCTCACATTCACAAGATGTCTTGTCAGAGGTGAAGGAAGGGTTTGGTAATCAGGTAATCTGTGCCGGGACCGAGGATTGAACCCCGGCCGCCAGCATAGAAGTCTGACACCTTACCCCCTAGACCGCCAGGTCACCAACGTATCTACTACATCGATATTTGATTTATGTTGTCCAAAAAAATATTATTGTTATAAAAACTGCAAAAATACTGAACTTAACTTTAGTTAACGCCCACCTCACCTTAATTGTGTTTGCTTAAGGCAAGTTAGTTTATACGTCATGTTGTAACGTGGACCCTATGCATATAGTTAGTGTATTTTAATTAAAACGTGTACAATAAGTGCTGTAGTTGTCCCAAAATTAAAGTCGAAACAGAGAAAATTAATTTGTATAATGTACAGTAAGTATCTGGTTAAATCGACATTGGTTATTTCACACACACCACGATTCCAAATGAAATTGTTATCTGAATCAACGGTAAAAAACACATTTAATTTGAACATTAAAAGGAACTATTTCGATAGTTCGAAGCCTATCAATTGTTAATTTTTTCGAGTTTGTAATCATTTCAAGCCTAATTTAGCGATTTTTATTAAATCACTCTTTTATTCCAATAATGTCTTATAAAGTCTGGTATTGACGCAAAGTAAAGTATATAGTGGAGAATTCTGCACTGGTGTCGTGCGGGTTACATAGAATAGGGGATGTGTGGGCGCGGCTTTCTTCACTTGTGTGTGACGATTTAATCACGTAACAAACGCCCTGATTTAAATTCTTAAATTTTCGTTTTAATACCAATATTTTTTAATTTTTCTGTTTTTTTTCATGCATATATAGACCTATATATATATATATATATATATATATATAAAACACCACGTCTTACTACCCATTCGGGTTACACGCCGAGTAAAATTAATAAAAATCCTGTCCAGAGCACTTTTAAAAATTGTTCACCTATCTCCCAAATCACCTTTCAGAACGGGTGAGAGACTTTTTGATTGTAATGGTGATATTTCTTAGGCCCTGCCGGTCATAACCATGAAGGTCTGAAACTAAAATATTTAGCTAGTGTCCATTCCAAGGGATCGCTGCTCATTCCATCATTCCAAGTGGTTTGTGACAATTCAGTGTGAACTGTATCAATTCAGATTGGTTTGTATCAATTCAGAGTGATGTTTCTTTTTAAGCTTGTGCCAAATTGCTTGCTATCTTGCCATAATAATAATAATAATAATAATAATAATAAAAATAATAAAAATAATAAAAATAATAAAAATAATAGTAACCAGCGACAACATTACACAGGAAGCCAGTTGGATATTTTAATTGTCAAATGCCATAAAACATATTATAAATATAAAAAAATTTCACTTACGTGTCTTAAAAACCTGTTCAAGCTATACGTAATTCATTTCACTCGTGAATTAGGGAGGTTAAATTGAGAAGAAATACAACTTTATTTGCATGTAGGTAAAGTGGTGAACCTTTTGGGTAAAATATCCTAGGGTACACAGACCCACCCTCCCGTTCTCGGGGATCCAAATCACTTTCAAATTAAATTAGATAATCTCTACATTTATTTCACGTGCCCACCGACTAAATATATATAACCCAAAACAAAACTAATATATAGAACATTCTTAATATGAAGTTCAAGTGATATTTAAAAAAAATTCAAAATATCTTAATTTCGGATAAACTGTATTTATGAGTATCTAGGCATCTGATACACTCAAACTATTCTGCATATAAACACACACATTTATATATGATACATAAAATACACCTACACAATATATAGACCTACAAAAAACCTCCTATTTGAGAGGTGGGGTAATGGGATTATTTGGCGCTTAATGTAGAAAGGAATGGTTTGAATGTGTATTTGTGTATCTTAATGGTATCCTTTGTCAAACCATTGTTCCGAGTAAATTCTGTAAATTGGTAAAATTTTATTAACTTAGAGTCAAAACTCCACGTCATCCATCTTTTAATGACCCTTATCAGTCGTTGTGAGTTACATTTCATTGAATGAAAAATATAATTTCAGTATTAAAAATTTGTAAATAAATAGCATTTTTCGTCTGAAAATTGTTTTAAAAATCTATTCAAAATATAGAAAAATAATGGCTCGATATCAAATTTTTAATATTTTTCTTTGGTCAAAATTTGACTGTCATAATGGCAAGAGCAAACACATATTTTACTTCTTCTTTACCATTGGTCTTTGATGGATGTAAATATTTTTTCTGAACTGGAATGTTTGATATGTTATATGGATATAAAGAAAAATATGATAATGCAGTTTGTACTACTTTTGTGACAATTTCAGGCAAATAACAAAGTCGTCCACTAAATAAACACGTGTAGGGTCTATATTTAGTTAATTCCCAATAAACTTAACCTAATTTACAACTATTCGCATATTTAAGATCACGTAATCAATTTAGTTTTATTTCGCGTATGTATGTACAGTAAAATTAAAAATTCTACAAATAACTTTAAACTAATGGTCTAATGGTCAAAATTCCTGGCAACACATCCAGAGAAACCGGGTTTGATCACAGGTGCTTCCATAATTTATCTGTAAAGCAGTGGGTCTAAAACGGAGTCAAACTTGGACTCGTGAGGACAAATGAGGATCTACTTGAATAAAGAAGTAGGAGTTCCAGTTTAAATCTGATAATAACGTCCGGAGGGATTGTTGTGCTGACTACATGACGCCCTCTATCTGTAAATGTTGGCATTATAATCGTTAATGGTGGTGGCCACTCGGTTTGTATAACGCGTTTGCGGAATCGCACAAAATGTACTCTTTGTTGAACTCGATGGTCTCGGGGTAAAGTGCATGCCTCAGGACCCGATACTCATGAGTTCCAACCCAGTCAAGGTTGATGGATTTACCTTGATCGATACAAATACATGGCATCACTACCTTCAGAGGTAAGTAAAGCCGTCCGTCCCACGTCGATTGTAGCATGTAAAAACCCCGGTAAGGTATGTGAAAATATATTTCCAGGAAAAATTGGTAGGTCCTTTCGTTCTCACTCATAAAAATTCAGTGTGGAAAGCAAAGGGGAACCACCACCCATTATTAACTCCCCTAGCACTACCAGATGGTGCAAGCACACTAACCAGCTGAAAGGCTGAGTGGATAGAAATTGCATCAAACCAACTTTCGGGTTGTTGAAGAAGTTGTAATAAATTAAAAATACTTATTGATATATTATTTTGATGTCCCTATTAGTCTTAGACATTGATTTTCCCCATAAAGTAGGCCAACTGCACAGTATTTATGTTCAACTAGATGCAAATTCGCTCAGTCCTAATTTGTATATGCTTAAATATCATATTCTCAAATACATCACTATATTTTGTAGTGTCTAATAACTTTAAAGTTAAATTCATATCAGATTCTAATTTAAAGTTACGAAAACATAATATTAATAGCCTATATAAAGATTTATTCACTAGGTAATTTCTTTCTTTGCTTCACATGCTACTAATCTAGTTTTCAGAGAAAGAACCTTATCTCATAGATAGATAAGTTATTATATATACTTTCACGTACTCATACGTCAATTCATGTGATGTACAGCTGTTAATTATGATATATTTATCAATATATATAAAATAACAACAATAACACAGTAAAAATATAACAACTTTGACACCCGCCACAATGGCGTAGTTGGCTAACGCGCTAGTCTTGTTGAGCTGCTCGACCGCTGAGTACGGGAAGATCGAGGTTCGAATCTCAGTCGGGTGAACTGGGAGGGGTTTTTCCTAAATGATTTTCCACTCTCCCTCCACACAAATGCGGGTTCACTTCCTCTAATTCAACCTTCACAATTCCTAATCCATTACTGTAATTAGCACTAAAAGCGTATAACCCGAACGGGTAGTAAGACGTGGTGCCAAATAATAATAATAACAACAATAACATAGTAAAAATATATCAACTTTGAACGCAAAATGTATGTTACTATTTTTATATTTTTAACTAAAAAATCTTACTGTACTCATATGGGTAGCTATCATTTTACGGCAATGGAATAAGGTTGTATAAGTAACGCATTTCCTTGAATATAAAACGGGGAAAACCATTTAGGATGGATATATCATTCAAGTACATACACACATGGAATTCTAAACCTAACATTCCGCCTCCCCTCACCGGAAAAATCATATAGGCCTGGTATGAGAAAGATGCCATATAATCTGAAAGTACAGAATATTTTAATTTTAAATATTTTTGTTACTTTTGATGTGGCTATATTATTATTATTATTATTATTTATTATTAGCACCACGTCTTACTACCCGTTCGGGTTATACGCACTTACGCTAATGTGAAATGGTAGGGTGATTGTGAAATGAAATGAAGGACCTACAGTTTAACGTGGAATCCGAACCACGGTGGAGGCCTGGCATTTCTCACATTCACAAGATGTCTTGTCAGAGGTAAAGGAAGGGTTTGGTAATCAGACAAATCTTTGCCGGGACCGAAGATTGAACCCCGGCCGCCAGTATAGAAGTCTGACACCTTACCCCTAGACCGCCAGGTCACCGATGTGGCTATAATTTTTTGTAAGATGCATTCTTCTTTTTATCACCTTTTCAGGTTATAATCATATATAACTACTTTAATAGGATAGGGATTAGGAAAGAAGCATTTTAGAGGTAATCTATACTCGCATTTGCTTGGAAGGAGATTGGGAAACTATCTAGGAAAAACAACCTTTAGTAGACCCAACAAGGATTCGAACCCCAATCTCCTAGTTATCATCAGGCCAGTCTAACACGAGAGTGACGTCATAAACCTTTCAGCCACTGAAGCAAGTGCAATCTTTGTTGTGGGGCTTTTACTTCACTTGTAACCCTATTAAACGAACACTTTGTTGGACATGTTTGGTTCTTGCGTTCTCTTGTATTTCCATTAGTTCGTCTCCCCTCCACTAAGAGCGCTCATTGCCACTGCTGTCAGTGTCATCACGGATAAAGGAGAGTTCCCTCAACCAGGAAACCGATACACTAGTTGTTATTTAAAAAAAGAACATTTGAGAAAAATTAATCAAGTTTCACAAATTATCCCACTCACTTTATTGATAAAGCATTACGCACCTCTGATTTTTGTTTAGAAGAACAGTTAAGAGAATTCAAACTTTTTTTTTTGCCACCAACATTGGTAACATTTATTTTATAGGTATTTATAATATCTATAAAAAGTTATAGCTGCAGAGAACACGACTTTATGTATGAATATATTAAAATGGTCTTAATAACGGGAGATTTTTTCAACACCCCGTCTTAATATCTGTTAAGGTACCCATGTGTTGTAATGATATTGATTTGGATCCCTCTAAAATATGTAAAAAGTCATGGATGAAGGTAATTTTTCTTTAAAGTAACACATGTAGTGTATCCTTTTATGATTCATCCATGAAGAAACACGCGCTTTTCAGAAATAATGTGAAAGGATTATACCATTAAAATATATATTTTTATATAATTTTTTCTGTCAAAAGTAAAACCCCGCAGTATTTGGCAAAATACGCCATTTCCCTATACCAATAAGAAGCTAGCCTTCACAACACCTGTCGCCAGGAATCTTTCTATTAGTTTTTAGGCTGAAAACGAGGGAACCAAGAGGCAAGGGGTATGTCATATATAAGCCGCTTGTGCGTATGGTTAAGAGTACAAGCAAACATATTCGCATTCAATAAGACGCACAACAGGCACAACATACGATACTAGCACTAGATCGCACAAATATACATTAACAAAGTAGCAGTCTATCACAAGTGTGCATTGATATCAAGCATTTAATTGGTGTATGTATCAGTAATTAACAGATTTCATTTAAATAAGCCATGTGGAACAACAATAGTTATCTTTCTTACATTAATTAATTGTACCGATTTAATTAGTGCTCGACCACGGAGCAATTAACAGCTAGTTAAACGGTATCTATTCCGTATAGTGATGGTAGGCGCTCGACCACGGAGCTATAGACAACCGAAATATTATCACAGCAATATTATATTTGGAAAAAAATCCGTAGTTTTATAGTGTACCAATTACGCTCATGAGCTAGGGATGAAGAATGTTGCATTTTGAGATGTACCCGCATTTACATGGAGGTGGGATAGAAAACGGTTTAGGAAAAACTACCCTCAGTACACCCGACCAGAATTCGAACTCTGATACCCCCGTTATCGGCATTTTAGTATATTACGAGTGTGACGCCTTAGACCATTCAACCATCAATATGGATATCAGTGACTTTAGCTATCCAGTAACCCACTTTGATGGTGAAATGGTCAGAGGTGTCATTCTCCTGAAAGACTGGAATGCTGATGACGGGGAGCTTGGGGTTTGAATCCCGGTCGGGTGTAATGAGGGTATCTTTTGCTAAATGGTTTTTCAATATTTCTCTCTTACAACGCAAATACCAGTACATTAGCTCTAAATTGAACCTATCTTATCCTTAACACAAGTAGTTTATATGTTATATATGTATGGCGCAACCGAGTGACAAAAACAAACGCTTCATAGTCTAATGGAACAGTGGAAGTTTTATTTAACACATCTTACAACCCTTTTAGGTTATCTACATTTATTATTATTATTATTTTCACCGAGTCTTACTACCCATTCGGGTTGTACACACTTACGCTAATGTGTAATGGTAGGGTGATTGTGAGATGAAATGGAGGACCTATAGTTTAACGTGGAATCCGAACCACGGTGGAGGCCTGGCATTCCACACATTCACAAGTTGTGATTAATACACGTCTTGTCAGAGGTGAAGGAAGGGTTTGGTAATCAGATAAATCTGTGCCGGGACCGAGGATTAAACCCTGTACCCCCAGCACTAAAGTCCGACACCTTACCCTTAGACCGCCAGGTCACCTTTATCCACATTTAAACTTTGCTAGTGAAGAGTCTATAAGGAAGGTAGGACTTTAGATAAAGTGTACTCAAATTTGTGTAACAGGGAAAGTAAGAAAACATTAAGAAAAAACCTAGCTTGTTATAATCATCCGGGATTAAAACCCTTACCTAACATTAAACAGTAGACTAGACAAGATTTACGGGTATATCTGCCTGACCATTGGTGATGGTTTGAATCCAAACGTTCGTTTCCAAAAAATCATAAAAGATCAAATAAAAGTACACATATTAATATTTTGTCAATTCGACTTTATTTCTACGTATGTCTTGTACAGTTTTTCTACAGACTGAGTGTATTTTAGGGATAAGATGAATGACATAAAAGATAAAATTAATAAATAATATTATTTCTAGGTACTCCGTGATCTGGGACAAGAGGAAAATAAATGTTTCTGCTGCTCATCATTTTCATCACTACTGCTGTCAAAAAAAAATATATTTTTTCATCCGTTTTAGTTCACATTTTAATATTAAGAATAAAATATGTATATTACATTTTCTTAAATAGAAATGTAGAAAGGAGTTTAAGAAACAATACAGTATGAATGTTTTTTTCTAACCGGGTACGAAGTGCGATAATCGATCTGTTTTGTTTGCATAGGCTGTTCAATGAATGATGAGCGATGATAGGAGTAATGAGCGATGTGCTTGCCCCTTGGCATGCACGTACCTTTAGGGTCAGTAAATATATATATATACAACTATTTTATATACATATACAACTATTATATATATACACTATTTTATATATATATAAAATCTATTTTATATATATATATAAAATCTATTTTATATATATATATAAAATCTATTTTATATATATATATAAAATCTATTTTATATATATATATAAAATCTATTTTATATATATATATAAAATCTATTTTATATATATATATAAAATCTATTTTATATATATATATAAAATCTATTTTATATATATATATAAAATCTATTTTATATATATATATAAAATCTATTTTATATATATATATAAAATCTATTTTATATATATATATAAAATCTATTTTATATATATATATAAAATCTATTTTATATATATATATAAAATCTATTTTATATATATATATAAAATCTATTTTATANAAACTATTTTTTATATATATATAAAAACTATTTTTTATATATATATAAAAACTATTTTTTATATATATATAAAAACTATTTTTTATATATATATAAAAACTATTTTATATATATATAAAAACTATTTTATATATATATATAAACTATTTTATATCAAAATAAATCAACTCTCCATTGTAAAAATTAGCCCAGTTTCATAGCCAGACTGGGTATGCCTCAAGTTCGCCAATAAAGACTACTATATACGGGGTGACGCTTGCCTGGGCCGGAGTGTAGCGGGCAAGTTTCATATGTGAAACTGACCCGTTCCATTCTGGCCTGGGTGAGTGTCATATTGTATTTAGTATAGCACCTCCCTTGAGACATGTTGGGTCTGGCTATGAAACTGGTCCATAGAGTTTAATTTTCTTCACATGGTGATATAAACAGTTCTTGAATACAATATGTAAAGTGTGTCATGGAATTTAATGAAAATATTTCTCTTCATTAAAAATGTTTCTCATTAAATGCAACTGTTGATATCACAATCTGAAAAAAAATTAAATTGATGTTTCTACTGGATAAATATTTTATTTTGGCAAACAAAAATAAATGTTTTGCTATAAACTGCAAAAACACTGACTCTTTCTCGCGTTCCCTACACTCTAACCATAACCGGTCCCCATCATTCCCCTGTCATATGAATCGAACTTCAAAGTGACGCTTCCTAAATTCTTTCATCCGCATTTGAAGCTTCTTTTTTTTTCGGGAGCTTTGCCCCTCCAATCCTCCCCCCTCGCCCCCCAATTCCTCTCACTAAGGCAGAGCTGGGCAAACACTTTTCAACGACAGCTTGTCCGGCGCTTCCTTCCTTATCTTCTAAGACGAACAGTTTGATCCGCGGTTCGGACGGGAGCCTCTGACGAAAATATCTGACGCGTGACATTTTATCTCCGGGACACGATAACGACTGAGCAAGCGCACCTCTGGAATGGGAATAGGAACAGTTTCTTCTTCTCGTACATCTAGGTGAAGAAATACTCAAGAGGGGATAAATGCACTTATTTTTCAACCGGTATAATGGAATTTTATAGTACAAGCGTATCTAATCGAGCTTCGGCCCCTTTTATGTAACAAACGTCTAGCAAGAGCACAATTTGTTTCAACTCGTGATGGGTAGGTTTTAAATCTTTTATTGGTCTACTATGCTCGGTTCTAATACTCTATTCTACTCTATTGAATATCGGCTAATTCCTGATAATGGTATAGTGATCCCAGTGGCAGCTGGTGACCAAAATGATTGGTGGTGTTACAGACACCTAACGTTTTTAACTTTAACACTTTTTATATTATTACTCTTTTGTTAAGTCTGAAAATACATTGAACAAAATGTTTTGCACATAATTAATGTTATTAACAAAATCACACCAACAATGACTAGAAACTTAACAACAGCCATTTAAATAATACAGGTTTGCACAAAAATCAATTTTGTGAAAACTGAAATATAATTATACGCTAATTTTTTCTAGTACCATGTCTTACTACCCTACGTTTACGTATAAATTACGCTAATGGTATTAGGGATTAGGAAGGTTATATTTAGATGTGGTGTACTAGCAATTGCGTGAAGGGGGGGTGAAACACCATTTTGGAAAAACCACGCTCAGTACACCCGATGAGATTCAGACCTTGATCTCCCCATAATTGGCATTATGGACTATTGTGAGAGTAGCGCCTTAGATCATGTGGCAACCGAAGCGAATATAGTGTTTTTTTAAAATGCTAACCCCAAAAAACAACTCTACTTTCTAAATTACCCTCTCTATGAAAATTGTACTTTACACTTCAATGTAACAACTATAGCTATACAATAAACATTTTAAATTAAGTTTCTTTAAAAATTATTAAAATTTATTTTCTCCTTAACAAAATTATTTAAAAATGTTTTCTAAACTCTTTTACTTCATCTTTCATTTCACGACTTTCTGCCCAAAGCTACAATTGATCAGACAAATTAATATAATACCGTATATTTCACCTTTATTTCAAACGGAACATATACAAAAATTTATCATCCCCTTAAATAGTGGGCATAAATGAGCAAACATTTAGTACTATATATTAAATGTTTAATAGGCCTACTTATATTTTTTGTGCACCATCATATTGCCATCGTTTCGGACTCTACAATTATTTACACTGATAGAAAAAATACGATGAAGGTAGTAGAAGTTAAGAGGAAATGTATCCACCCATTTTTTTGAATTTAAGGAAACCAATTACTTATGCGGTTACTTCACTTATAAAATTACTCTATGTTAGGATGTATAAAGGGGAGTTTGGACCCCCCTAGAATTTGTTGAACTTCCCTTCAAGTAGGGTCCACACACACACACACACACACACACACACACACACACACACACACACACACACACACACACACACACACACATATATATATTTACAAACTTAATTATATAGTTTTTTCTTTAATACAGTTTTAATTTCATAATTATGTCAACAACCAAATACTGATTGAAAGTAAGGTTATATCTTCTTTTTTTAATCTTCTTATCCTCATTTTATGTACTTTTCTTCTATGGCAACGACATTTTTCGGCGATTTTTCACAATCTTCGAGTCTTATTTGTATTCAAGATGATTGAGTTTACTTCATACTATTAGAAAGTTTGTGAAATTTTACGGTTTTAAATATCATATACTGCCCTTTTCCCACCAATTATTTCAACACTTCTACTTACTTAAAATATTAATTTGTAGCTATTAAACGTTTGTAATCATAGACAAAATGTATACAGCATTTCTTGTTAATACAAGGTTGTGGGAGGTTGTGTTTAGGAAATGGGAATAAGTGGTAACATAGTAATGGGATGTTTCTAGACAAATATCAGTGTTAGTTATAAAAAAAACTTTCTCATTATGCATTATTGCTTCGAAGATAATTAAAAAAAAATGTTTTGAGTAAACTGCCCTTAGGTATATTTTCCTCATGAAAACAAACACATAATCTTTTCATAATAATCACGCTCTATATATAAAATTTAAACAACAATGTTAAAATATACTTAAAAAATTTGAATTGTAAAAAGCAAATTTTTTGCTAACTATCCCATAATTATTTTTGATTTTAAAAATATAAACGTATTCTTAAGTCAACTACCAAAAAATTGAAATGTTCTATATATTGTCGTAAGTAAGCTAACCTTAGGTTAATTTTATTTTATATAAATAAATATACATTATTGATATTGTAAAATAGCTCTCTGATACCAATCTAAACTAAAGAGTAAAAACAATTTTTTCAAATATTCTAATAAAAATAAACACTATCATCAGTAAACTACCCTTAGAAGAGTTTTTACCAATACATTTATATATTATTGGCTATAACCACATAATTTCTAAATTATACATTTTTAACAAATTCGTTATAGCTATTTTCTAAATATTACAATTTTCAAAAAATTCCCATCACTATACTACCATTAACTAAAATTTTCCAAAAAACCAATTCTGCGGTGCTATCTCTCATGTCAATATAAACCTAGATGCATTTTAAACAAAATCGTTTGATAATCAAATAGCCGAAGCTATTATTAATGCTTTTTAGTGAGGAAATTCTCCATCTTGATATCATATTCTGAAAATTAAAAAATGACACCTGTACACGGGAATCTATCCCGGTACCTTTGGTATTAGCGTACTAAGCCAAAAAGGTCCCTGGTTCGATCCCCGTGTCCAGGTGTCATTTTTCAATTTTCAGATTATAAAATCGTTTGAGCCATTATCAAGAAATTTTGGAAGTAAAACGATAATGTATCAGTAAACTACACTTTATTGAAGGGTTGGGCAAAAATTTTGTTATTGTTGTGATAAAGCAGTATGAAATTTAAATATTAAGTTTGAGAAAAAGCTATCAACTGTTTTGGATCCGTGGCCAGGGACGGACAGAGACTGAATTGTAAAATCCTTTTTTTTTTTTTTGTGTGTGTGTGTTCATTTTAACATAAAAGGTAAAGATTCGCCATAATCTCGAGATTGATTTTTTTCACGATCGCAATACTTTCTCTTGGTATGAAGACGTAAAAAATAAGTCAAATCTTAAAAAACGTAGCCAAAAGAGGTGAGTTGTTTTTTATCTTCGCGTGTTTCACTACCACTTTAGTTATACATATACTTATTATTGTAAAAATTGTATAGGTAGAATGCAGAGGAAATGTATAAGCATTTGCGTAGGTGTGGAGTAGGAAATAATTTAGGAAAAACAACCTTCAACACATTCGACCGAGATTCAAACCCCGACGTCCCCGTCACTAGCAAACCATACTTAATGATGTTGATCATATTTTTAATATTTGTAGCATTGACAATATAATTACATACCCGCGACAATGAAAACATTATCAACATTAAGTCTGGTTTGACGAGGACGTCGGGGTTTGAATCCCAGCCGAGTTGGTTGAAGATCGTTTTTCCTAAATGCTTTCCCATTTGCCCCCCCCCCCCTCCCCATCAATGCAAATTTTATACATTTCATACATTCTTCCTATACAATTTTTACAATAATAGTGTAATTAGTAGCCTAAATATACGTATAAACGAATTGGGGAGAGTCATCCTAAACGGGGATAAATAAATTATTAAACTTTCAAACAAAGTTTAATAAATAAACAAATGTCGCACAAACTTACCAGTCTTAAATAGATCTTGGACTATCACAAAACTAGGTTTTGAGTTTTTTTTAATATTTGGATAGCAAGGAAATCTATTTTTTTCAAAAAAGTGCAAGTACCCCGTTTTGAACAACTGGTTGGATAAAATGGGGTTCCAGTAAGAAACCGTGTAAAATTGAGTGTCACTACATACAAAATTCTTCTTTTTTTATTAATAAAAAACCATAAACACTAAATAAACATTAAACGTAAAAAAAATCAAGATATATTTATCCTCGTATTAGAAAACTGCATTAGTAAACCTATTCAGGCATAAAAATAAACTTGTTATCCTCTTTTTCGGCGTCTGTGTATGCTTCATGCGGCCACCTGTGACAACTACATTGAATCCATCCATCTTTAGCTTTCGAGTGCACGTACAGTTCGTTACAAAACATGCAGGCCTTGTCAATATCCTGTAATTCGTAAGAAGATGACTTCACTCATTCTCAAAGTTTTATTTTATTTGCTTTCTGAACCTTATTTTTAATCATTGTTTTAGATTTTTTTAGGGGTCTTAAATAGATTTATTTTTGATTTTTTTTTCCGTTTCTTGCCTAAACTTCGGCTTCCAATTATGATTTGTATGGCTATAAAGTCAGTATTGCCGTTTTACCTCTTCTCTTGTCTTTTTTTTTCTTCATACTTTCTCCTTCTTGAGGAGGAGGCATTAGCATTTAGGGGGAAATAAGAAAGGCTGAGAAACATGACGGGATTAGCTGTGGCTGGAGCTTCACATTTGCTGTAACACATGAGGACGTTGATGGCTGGGGCTCCACAGATGGTGTTGTAACACATGAGGACGTTGATGGCTAGGGCTCCACAGATGGTGCTGTAACACATGAGTAGGTTGATGGCTGGGGCTCCACAGTTGGTGCTGTAACACATGAGGACGTTGATGGCTAGGGCTCCACAGATGGTGTTGTAACACATGAGGACGTTGATGGCTGGGGCTCCACAGATGGTGTTGTAACACATGAGGACGTTGATGGCTAGGGCTCCACAGATGGTGCTGTAACACATGAGTAGGTTGATGGCTGGGGCTCCACAGTTGGTGTTGTAACACATGAGGACGTTGATGGCTAGGGCTCCACAGATGGTGTTGTAACACATGAGGACGTTGATGGCTGGGGCTCCACAGTTGGTGTTGTAACACATGAGGACGTTGATGGCTAGGGCTCCACAGATGGTGCTGTAACACATGAGGACGTTGATGGCTAGGGCTCCACAGATGGTGTTGTAACACATGAGGACGTTGATGGCTGGGGCTCCACAGATGGTGTTGTAACACATGAGGACGTTGATGGCTAGGGCTCCACAGATGGTGCTGTAACACATGAGTAGGTTGATGGCTGGGGCTCCACAGTTGGTGTTGTAACACATGAGGACGTTGATGGCTAGGGCTCCACAGATGGTGTTGTAACACATGAGGACGTTGATGGCTGGGGCTCCACAGTTGGTGTTGTAACACATGAGGACGTTGATGGCTAGGGCTCCACAGATGGTGCTGTAACACATGAGGACGTTGATGGCTGGGGCTCCACAGATGGTGTTGTAACACATGAGGACGTTGATGGCTGGGGCTCCACAGATGGTGTTGTAACACATGAGGACGTTGATGGCTAGGGCTCCACAGATGGTGCTGTAACACATGAGTAGGTTGATGGCTGGGGCTCCACAGTTGGTGTTGTAACACATGAGGACGTTGATGGCTAGGGCTCCACAGATGGTGTTGTAACACATGAGGACGTTGATGGCTGGGGCTCCACAGTTGGTGTTGTAACACATGAGGACGTTGATGGCTAGGGCTCCACAGATGGTGCTGTAACACATGAGGACGTTGATGGCTGGGGCTCCACAGATGGTGTTGTAACACATGAGGACGTTGATGGCTAGGGCTCCACAGATGGTGTTGTAACACATGAGGACGTTGATGGCTGGGGCTCCACAGTTGGTGTTGTAACACATGAGGACGTTGATGGCTAGGGCTCCACAGATGGTGCTGTAACACATGAGGACGTTGATGGCTAGGGCTCCACAGATGGTGTTGTAACACATGAGGACGTTGATGGCTGGGGCTCCACAGATGGTGTTGTAACACATGAGGACGTTGATGGCTAGGGCTCCACAGATGGTGCTGTAACACATGAGTAGGTTGATGGCTGGGGCTCCACAGTTGGTGTTGTAACACATGAGTAGGTTGATGGCTAGGGCTCCACAGTTGGTGTTGTAACACACGAGGACGTTGATGGCTAGGGCTCCACAGATGGTGCTGTAACACATGAGGACGTTGATGGCTGGGGCTCCACAGATGGTGTTGTAACACATGAGGACGTTGATGGCTAGGGCTCCACAGATGGTGTTGTAACACATGAGGACGTTGATGGCTGGGGCTCCACAGATGGTGTTGTAACACATGAGGACGTTGATGGCTGGGGCTCCACAGATGGTGTTGTAACACATGAGGACGTTGATGGCTGGGGCTCCACAGATGGTGTTGTAACACATGAGGACGTTGATGGCTGGGGCTCCACAGATGGTGTTGTAACACATGAGGACGTTGATGGCTGGGGCTCCACAGATGGTGTTGTAACACATGAGGACGTTGATGGCTGGGGCTCCACAGATGGTGTTGTAACACATGAGGACGTTGATGGCTGGGGCTCCACAGATGGTGTTGTAACACATGAGGACGTTGATGGCTGGGGCTCCACAGATGGTGTTGTAACACATGAGGACGTTGATGGCTGGGGCTCCACAGATGGTGTTGTAACACATGAGGACGTTGATGGCTGGGGCTCCACAGATGGTGTTGTAACACATGAGGACGTTGATGGCTGGGGCTCCACAGATGGTGTTGTAACACATGAGGACGTTGATGGCTGGGGCTCCACAGATGGTGTTGTAACACATGAGGACGTTGATGGCTGGGGCTCCACAGATGGTGTTGTAACACATGAGGACGTTGATGGCTAGGGCTCCACAGATGGTGTTGTAACACATGAGGACGTTGATGGCTGGGGCTCCACAGATGGTGTTGTAACACATGAGGACGTTGATGGCTAGGGCTCCACAGATGGTGCTGTAACACATGAGTAGGTTGATGGCTGGGGCTCCACAGTTGGTGTTGTAACACATGAGGACGTTGATGGCTAGGGCTCCACAGATGGTGTTGTAACACATGAGGACGTTGATGGCTAGGGCTCCACAGATGGTGTTGTAACACATGAGGACGTTGATGGCTAGGGCTCCACAGATGGTGTTGTAACACATGAGGACGTTGATGGCTAGGGCTCCACAGATGGTGTTGTAACACATGAGGACGTTGATGGCTAGGGCTCCACAGATGGTGTTGTAACACATGAGGACGTTGATGGCTAGGGCTCCACAGTTGGTGCTCTACCGCATGAGGGCGTTGATGGCTTAGGCTCCACAGATGGTGTTGTAACACATGAGGATGTTGATGGCTAGGGCTCCACAGTTGGTGTTGTAACACATGAGGACGTTGATGGCTAGGGCTCCACAGTTGGTGCTGTAACACATGAGGACGTTGATGGCTAGGGCTCCACAGATGGTGTTGTAACACATGAGGATGTTGATGGCTAGGGCTCCACAGTTGGTGTTGTAACACATGAGGACGTTGATGGCTAGGGCTCCACAGTTGGTGCTGTAACACATGAGGACGTTGATGGCTAGGGCTCCACAGATGGTGCTGTAACACATGAGGACGTTGATGGCTAGGGCTCCACAGATGGTGTTGTAACACATGAGGACGTTGATGGCTAGGGCTCCACAGTTGGTGCTCTACCGCATGAGGGCGTTGATGGCTTAGGCTCCACAGATGGTGTTGTAACACATGAGGATGTTGATGGCTAGGGCTCCACAGTTGGTGTTGTAACACATGAGGACGTTGATGGCTAGGGCTCCACAGTTGGTGCTGTAACACATGAGGACGTTGATGGCTAGGGCTCCACAGATGGTGCTGTAACACATGAGGACGTTGATGGCTGGGGCTCCGAAGTTCGTGCTGTACCGCATGAGCGCGTTGATGGCTGGGGTTCCACAGATGGTGCTGTAACACATGAGGACGTTGATGGCTGGTGCTCCGAAGTTGGTGTTGTACCACATGAGGACGTTGATGGCTGGGGCTCCGAAGTTGGTGTTGTACCACATGAGGACGTTGATGGCTGGGGTTCTGCAGTTGGTGCTGTACCATACGAAGACTTTGGTGGCTAGTGATCAACAACTGGCCTTGTTCCTGTCCCATTTATCGTTGTTTCCTGCTGCACAGGCATCTCATTAACAAGTCTATCAGTGGTCTCAGGAGGTGCAAAGAGACGGTCAGGGAATACATCTCTGTTGAATGAACATATTCTGGTTTTTTCAAACCCCTTAATGGCAGTTTGCATAACTGATACTCTGGTAAATGCAGCGTTAAACAGTTTTCTTATTTGATAAATACTCACGCACCGTCCAGGGTGACCTATTAGCCATTTTCGCACCTCTTGTTCATAGAATGCACTCAGTGGCGCCATGGATACATCGAGTGGCTGCAGCACAAGATCTTACACAAGAGGATGATGGTCGTTTACCGCGCAAGATCAATAAGCTCTAAGCTTTCTACATGGGAATTGTGTCGATCCAGAATTAACAGTACTGCCTTTTCAGGTGTGGGATGAGAAAACTCAACAAAACTCTTAAACCAAACAATGAATGTCTCCTTGTTAATCAAGCCACTCTCATAATATACAAAAAAAGATCCAGGAGGGAGGTAATCCATCCAGATAGTGTTTTCCTTTTTTCAGGCGAAAACAAACAATGTGGGCACGAAGTTTCCAGCAGCATTCATACATATTTCAGCTGTCACAAGTACGCCCCTTTCAGCTTAAGTTAATCTGGCTACTTGTTTTTTTTTAACCACGAATCGCTAACATGTTGGTTTGTTGGGCTCTGTAAAGATGCCCGTTTCATCGACATTGCAAATACCATTAGGTGGGAATTTGTATTTATAATAAAGTGACTGTAAAAAATAAAAAAAGCTTTGAACATCTATACGGTTAAAGCCTTTTGCACGTCCCAATGAGTTTTTTTTTTCAAGATCCAGTAAAGAAAGTTTGTGACTCTTACTAAGAAAACCATAAAGCCATTCCTCTCTAGCTATTTCTTTACCCTGTTGAGGGCATGGGAAATGTTGTTTCTCTCGGCTAACTCAAATGAGAGTTTTCGTAGATCTGTTAAGGAAAGGCCGAATAGTCTTTCTTCTACAGTTAATAAGTGTTCCAACAATTCTTTTTCTTGGGCTTCTGAAAAAATCTTTCAGCAGCTACCTGAGAGTCTTCTTCGCCTTACTTTCCAGAGTGTTTAAGGAACGTCGTAGACTTTGGATGATCGATCTTCTGTAGCCCATTTTTCCCTCTACAAATATTAAAAATATTATATACGCTTATGTGTAAGTTTTAATATACCGATATTATAATAAAATAGTTTTGGTTACAAAAAGTTTTTATCTAATTGAACATACATATTTTTAATCTCTCAGTTAAAGAGAAAATATTGTAATCGTGAAAGAATTCGACCTCAATATGATGATGAATATTGATATTTAATGTGCCTCCGAATTCAAAAATATGTATCTGTAAATTCTGTTTACCCCTCAATTTGTCTGTCTGCATCAAAACGGTTTTATGGATTATCTTCAAACCACATATTTAGGTATTATATGGTACCAGTAAACCAGTGTGCTGTTGTAAGGGTGAATACAGTAGCCCCGTGGCCTTTTTTGGTGCTGATTGACGGCTCACAGCGGACTTCTGACAGTCAAAATTTAGGTATATACCTAAATGTTGACTATCAGAAGTGACAGCAGCTAAACACATATTTTTTGCGGATCATATGGCTCGGCGTCGGGATACATAATTTGGTCTGGTAACTTTTCAAAGGCATCAGCTGTCAGTCAGCACCAAAGAAGCCATGGGGCTACTGTATATATTGTTAGGATTGTATATCTGAGGTGAATAGTGGAAAGTTGATGTGGGTAAGGATGTCCATTAGTCACTGTTGAAGAGAAGGTAAGGATGTGATTGCGAAATACTTGGTAGAAAAGGCTTTGAGACTGTCTGAGCGAGGGGGGAGGGNGGGGGGGGGGGGGGGGGGGGGGGGGGGTGCTGCTCGAGGACACTTTAAGAAAAGGACGGAAAGGGTGCGTTCGTGTTGGGTAGCGAGTCATTTTAACCTAAATAAGTTCATGGCTATGTACATAGAGTTGAAATATTGTTAATTATAATAAATACATATATATTAAAATGTGTCTTCTTGTTTTTATTAAAGCAACAACCCAAGGAATACAATGACCACGTGTCAATTACTATATCATGTAACAGGCAAACAAAAAGTAATATAATTATTAATAAAGATTAGACGCAACAGCCCTTAAATTAAGTGTTGTTTCCTGATTTTTTTAAAAATAATTTGAAATTAAAAAAAAAATGGCTTTAACAATTTTGCTTAAAATGGATAGCTGGGGTATATTTTACATGAAAAATCAGACTTTATATCTAATTTTTTGGGAGAACATTCACTTAAGTTTAGTTTACAAACGACTAACTTTTTAAAATTATGTGTTTCTAGAAAATTGCTCTACGCTCTTGTTTAAAATGTATATCGTAGGAGTGTGTTTCATTATGAATAGCAATGGTGTAGAATGATCGTGGTTGGAGGGTAGGTCTGGAACCCCGCTAGAATTTGCTATATCCCCCAAAAGGGGGTTAATATAGACCTATACAAGACAGGATAAAGGTACTGGTATAGTCAAATTTCCTAACGGTCCCCCCCCTTAGAAAAATTAGCTATCTACACCCTTGATTCTATGGTCTTAGGAACTCGAAAGTTCAGTGCCGCACTTACAAAAGTACGCCACCTATCCCTATCTCGAGCTAGTTCCATCCAGTCCACCTCATTATACCCTATTTATGTCAGGTTCATTCTAATGTTATCCTCCCATCTGCATCTAGGATTTCTCCGATGGTCTCTCCCTATTGGGTTTATCAGTCAATATCTTGAATACGGTTCTAGATTCTTCCAATCACGCGCCATGCCTACCATCATCTACTAGATTTGATTATTCTAACAATGTATTGCAATAATTACAGGATATGTAACTGGTTGTAGAGAACCTTTTAGGGGAAAAAAAACTTCTTCAGTACACTTCCTCAGCCCTCATACCCCCTTTCCACCCCCACTCTAGATTCTAACCCAACGTCCTACCCACCAACCAATGTGGGCCAGCTATAAACGATTTTTATATCGACTATATTCATATGAAACTGGCTCTGGTTCTCAGTGAAGAGCCGATAAATCCAAAGTACCCAATAACTTAACAGACCCATCCCTAGTTTTAACCTAAGATAAACTGCAGTGGTAAAAATGTTTAGTGATATGGTTTCATTTATTGTGATTGAAATTTTACTTTAAGTTTAAAGAGTTCAGGGATGGATACAATGTAAATACAAAGTCGCACAATGAATGCCTGTTCTTAAGTGTCATGAGTATGACAGCTATTAGGGTTATTAAAGCAAGTCTTGAATTATTATTTGTTAATGTTTTAAACGGTTTATTTGTAGTATCTGGCTTAACAAGCTTTTGACCTACTTCAGTTGCCACATGGTCTAAGACGTCGCTCTCGCAATAGGCTAGCCTTTAGATGACGGGGAGGTCAGGGTCCGATTACCAGTCAGCTGTACTGAGGGTGGTTTTTTCCGTCACTTTTTTTCCACGAAAATGCGGGTACACTTCCTATGAATTCAAACTTCCTCGTCGCTAACTCACTAGTGTAATTAGTAGAAATGCGTATAACCTGAACAGGTCGTAAGGTGTTGTGCTAACAATTTTTTTAGTACGGACACAAAAAGGGTGTGTTTGTGTTGTTGCTAAATGAGACGTTGTTTCGTATTACTCTAGAGTAGTGGTTCTTAACCTTTTGGAGGTCACGGAGGTTTTTTGAATGTAAGAACAATTATTTTTGTGTCTATGTGTAATTTTTCGATTTAAAGAATATTCTATTCTATTGGTTTAAAAGTCAACCCGCGTATGAATCTCCAACTGCTAGAATCATAGAATACATCACTCAGAACTGTTGTCATGTGACATCTTTCACTGGTGGAACACATGTAACCAGTTCACGGAACAGATGTGTTCTGGCGAACACCGGTTAAGATACGTCTGACTATGATTATGATAATGAGGATAATTGCAATACATTGACCCCGCCTCAGTGGCGTAGTTGGCTAACGCGCTTGTCGTGTTGAAGCTCGACTGCTGAGGACGGGGAGATGGAGGTTCGAATCTCAGTCGGGTGAACTGGGGGTGGTTTTTCTTAAATGCTTTTCCACTCTTCCTCCACGCAAATGCGGGTTCACTTCATCTAATTCAACCTTCCCAATTACTAATCCATTAGAGTAATTAGTACTTAAAGCGTTTAACCCGAACGGGTAGTAAGACGCGGTGCTAAATATTATTATTATTATTGCAATACATTGCAGATAACAATTATGAAATAACTCCCTTGTGTTTCAATGAAAACCTCTAACTTTTGACGTCAAACTTACCTTTCTTCCTTTTTATGAATAAAGTTTGTTACTGCACTTTACTAAGAAGTTTCCTTTATTTCGTCTGCCTTTATTTTCCCCATTAGTAGTTGACTGTTATCGAATGATGTACAAAGCACAAACATTGAGCAAATTAATTGACTTTCCGAATTTTCAAAACTTAACGCGCGTCTGCTGAGGTGTTCATCAAAGAATTTTGGTCTGCCTTTTTTTTTTGCGTTTACACTTTTTGAAATGTTCTGAAACTAATGGCGTTCAAATCAATACTAAGCAAATGGTTTGACTTGCATCCTTATGTTTAATGATTTACGTCAATTTATACACCTGTTCGTCAGGCGAACCGGTTGGCAGACCACCATTTCCTCAAGTGCAATGCGTTATGTCTTATAACATTAAGCAACTGCCTTTACTATGTTTGTAGTCGGCTCTTAGAATATAAGGTGTCAGACTTCTATGCTGGAGGTCCGGGATTTAATCCCCGGTCCCGGCACATATTTATCTGATTGCCAAACCCTTCCGTCACCTCCGACAAGACGTACATTAATAACAACTTGTGAATGTGTGGAATGCCAGGCCTCCACCATGGTTCGGATCCTATGTTAAATTGTAGGTCCTCCATTTCATCTCACAATCACCCAACCATTACACATTAGCGTAAGTGGGTACAACCCGTATGGGTAGTAAGACGCGGTGCTAATAATAATATAATAGGAAACAAGAAAGAATCAATCTAAATTTCAAGTCCATGCTATCCAGGCGCCAATAGAGTAAGAGTTTATACCAGTCAGTGGAAGAGGGGAATTGTTATCGGCATATAAACTAGAGGTCTCACAGAATGACCTGCTCATTATATTCACTTTATTATATTTTTTGCATTGGCATATATGTGTTAAAGTAACTATTAGGGCTTAAGCGTAAATTAAGGTAAGATGCAACCCGCTTCGCTAAATAGCATCGAATTCATCAATTAGGCAACGTCGTTATGTGAACGAATGACTGTTGACTCACCTGTAGAAGATTTTCCCTTGCCTCCAGTGGGACTCCCCTCTCCCATCGCACGAAAGTCTTGGCATCAGTTCCAAGTCGATTTCAGAGTCCACGGTGAATAGCTCTAATCCTTCCAAGAATACTCGGACAGCCCACGATATCTCGTCTATCAAGTGGGTGTCGTCTGTCGGGAAGTGGACACCTGTTGGCAGTTAAACCCACTGTTGTACAGACTACGTTAGAATATAATACAACACAATCTAACACACAGCCTCAATGTTCATTTGACCGTATTAAGCCTAGAAATAAGCATATATATATGTATGTGTGTGTGTGTGTGTGTGTGTGTGTGGCAATGGTGAGGTGGGAAATATATTTAAAAAATCGAATTCATGATAGTCAATATCGTACCATTGGGTTCAGTGGTCAAATGGTCTAAGGCATCACTCTCGCAATAGACTAGACTATAGATAACGAGGAGATCGGGGTTCGGCTACCAGTAGAATGTAATAAGTGTTTTTTCTAAATTATTTACCAACCCCCTAATACAAAATTCAGGTACACTTATTATAAATTCAACCTTACTCATTCCTAACACATTAACATAACTAGTAAATATACGTACGGGTAGAAGACTACGGTGATAATGAAAGAAACATCGTATTTATATAATAAATTCAACACGAATGAGTGATGTGTAGGGTTAGACTACACGCTGCTAAGTTTAGAAATCCCGGATTAGTTAAAGAGGTTGTTTGATACTTTTTAGAACATTTTCAGCAGGTTTATGACAAATTAAAAAGTGTAAGCTTTGAGTTTAAAGTTTTAAAAAAAATTAACGATTCTAGCGCGAAATTTTTTATTTCTGAGATTAAAGCAAAAGTTTAGAAACCTAGATATAGCCTTCCTTTATCAAATAAAAATAATTTTACGATATAAAATTTTAAGATAGTGTGGGATTGTTTTATAGGGTTTAATGTAAGTTATCTCACTTTGTTTAAAACTTTTGAAACTTAAATTTAAACAATTTTAATAATAAGAAATCTCGCCTTTTATATAAGTATAAACAATTAAAACCTCCCATCTAATTACTTAATAAATTATCCGGGATTTTTTTAAACATTTGCATCACTTCTCAGTACTAGCAACCGTAAACTATACTTTGCTCAAGCAACACTTTCTTCTGTTCAATATAGTTTTTTTGATTCAATTATTGAACTTGAACACTCGTTAAACATTTAAATACCATGAGATTTCGTGCAGCAACGTGAATAAATTAATTTAATTAGAAAACGATCTGTGATCACATTAACTCTTTTCATGTAATATTGATAACGCTCTTTTTCCATTGTTTGCGATTTGTTTGAATCCATCATAATGTCGGCATACATATTCTATCTAATCCTCTGTTGGATGACTTTAAAAATCGAGATTGGCTTGAAAATATGATGAAGTAACAAAGTTTCGAGTCAATTCTAAACAAGATGCTCTTATTGATTAAAGTCTGGATAGTTTGGTGTATAATTCGGTGCCATTATTACCATTCTCAGAAACCTTGACTAGTGAAGTTCCATAGGGATCTTTGTTCAATGATATGCTTAGCTACTAAAATTCAAAAATTAGAGAAGTGTTTGGAATGACTATTATAACATTGATGAAATACTTTTGCTATTGTCTTGTGTTAATTTACGTCGTTACTTTAATTATTTCAGAACTATTGGTTTCTAGTTTGCTAGCTCATATATGTACCATTTGGCAATTTATACTTCGATCTATAGGCTCCTATTGAACTAAAATTAAAAGGTGATGGTTTGAGAAATTAACACCGTGGACAGCTTGGTTTTATAAGCCCACAGGAAATGTTCATGCATTAATAAAACAATTAACCTCTTCGGTGACCGCGTGGGTCTAACGCGCTACTCTCGCAGTAGACTAGACTGCCAACGACGGGTAAATCGAGGTTAACATCTCGGTCGGGTGTGTTGAAGAGGTTTTTTCCTAAATGGTTTTGCACTCTACTTCCACGCAAACGTGGGTACACTTCCTACTAATATAGTCTTTCTCATCCCTATAGCAATTAGCGTAATTAGTACATAAGCGTGTAACCCGAATGGGTAGTAAGGCACGTTGCAAAGAATTCTCTTTTTGAATCTAAAGCATTCATGAATTCATCTAACTTAGTGGTGATGGTTAAGAAGAGGTTTGAATCTAGGCTGGATGTATCGGGAGTAGTTTTATAAATACGATCTATCGCTGCGGGTTTCTCATCTTCTTATTTGATTTCAAGGGTGCGCGTCACAGGGTCAAAGGGTACGCTAAGTGACGAGTCCCACTAAACAAAGCACTATTTAATTAAAATCAAACCATAAGCAATTAATAAACTTTAACCAAACACAATAGTAATCATGATTAGAACTTAACGCACAAAGTACAAAGTACCGGACTCGATTCCCGTTTTAAGATTGTAATTTTTCACTTGATAGAATTTTTTCCGCTATCATGACCAATTGGAGTAAAAAAATCGCATAAAATACATTATTTTGTCTAATTTTAATCTTGAATTGTGGGTTCACTTTGTAATCTACTCCTCTCATTTAGACTTTTCGCTATTCCCATCCTCCCGCCCCATCATTTTGTAAACCCCTTGGCATTGACCCTTATCCACCCCCCTTTTCCATCCCTTTCTATTCCTTTAGCCTCGTGTCCGACCTGCTCCGGGGAAGCTCTGCTTCAAATGTATCATCTATTTGCCCGCTCTCAAGTCTAGATTCGTATTTCAGTGCCTCGTTCCAAGTTTATGTCGCGCGCTCTGTTAGGATGGGGTGTAAGCACTCAAGTGGACACACACACATCTCCGATACTCAATACAAGATGAGCACACGCACACACACACACACACACACACACACACACACACACACACACACACTCTCTCTCTCTC
>CABEEJ010000082.1:14874-29664 GCA_901482245.1 Timema douglasi | reverse complement strand
GAAAAAAAAAAAAAAAGTTACAGCTACCAAACATAAATTGTATATACTAAAATAAATATAAAGGAATGAATAGCTTTACTAGATCTCCTGATGAATTTAAAAATAAAAAGTTCAAAGTCAACAAAGTTAGGAATGACTCAGTTGTTTTACTGTTCACGTTTTTTCCCCCCCTCTGTCCATGAAGCGTGGAGAAATATCTGAACGATCCGTTGAATAGTACTGGTTTGAAAGAGGTATTCATCGAGTAGCTTGTAACTTTTATTTTACGAACATTCAATTTTGTTGTTTGTTTGTTTATAAATCAAATACATTGAATACAAAGTCAGCATACCAGTTTTACTTTGAAGAAAAATAACAAATTTATTTCTAAGCAATATGTAAGTTGCATTATATGATATTAAAAAAAAAATTGAACAAATTATTTATGTCTAGATAATTTTAATATTTTTAATCAGTTTTCATTTTCATTTAAAGTTTAAATTACACATTAAATTTTTTTTTTAATGTTAATGTTTTATCGCAATTATAATATGTTGATTTTTTTGCGCCCTTAAATATGCTTTGATGACCGCACAATCTATGGCGCCACACTTACAATAGATTGAACAACTCCCCTAAAATTCTACTCATTATTGATTAATTAAAAACACTTATTAATTAAGTGTGGGAACGATACCCGATATTTTAAATATAACTATACTTGAAATTGAAATTTATAATTTATTATTACCTGGCGGTCTAGGGATAAGGCGTCGGACTTCGGTGTTGAGGGTTCGGGGTTCAATCCTCGGTCCCAGCACAGATTTATCTGATTGCCAAACCCTTCCTTCACCTTTGACAAGACGTGTATTGATCACAACTTGTGAAAGTGTGGATTGCCAGGCCTCCATCGTGGTTCGGATCCCACGTTAAACTGTAGGTCCTCCATTTCATCTCAGTCACCCTACCATTACACATTAGCGTAAGTGCGTATAGCCCGAACCGGTAGTAAGACGTGATATTAATATTATTAATAATATAATTTATAGGTTTTTTCTCTATTCTACGCAGTGATATATCAACGCTCATAGGTTTTCCAGGATACTTCCTTTTCAAACACTAAATTAATATAAAAGCTTGTTCAAACAATGATTTAACTCTTTGACTTGACCTAAAAGAGAACACAGGTGTAGAGTCCTTGTTCGGGTAGAATTTTTAAATTGATATATATTTTGGCAAAAAAAAAAATCTTGTTTCATTTAAAACTTGCTTCAGTGTCCGAACGTTATAAGGCGTCACTCTCGTGTTTGACTGGCCTGATAATGAGGGGGAGATCGGGGTTTGAATACTGGTTGGGTCTACTGAGACTGATTATTCCTAAGATGTTTTCCACTCTTCTTTCATGAAAATTTAGACTGGCTCTGAAATGCTTCCTTCCTCCCATTAGAATAATTACCAAATATGTGTACAACCCGAACGTGTAATAGGAAGGTGGTGATAATATTAAATAATTATAAGAAATTATCTTACATTGTCAGCATGTTTTATATCTTGAAGTAGTTTTTTTGTAAGCGGATTATTTTTAATATCGTATAAAACTCAGGCTATTTAGTTAATTAATGAAAATATCCTGTAGGAATCTTACTGCCAGGATGTAATTTAAAAATATCCGCCGAAGCATCTGTCTAGCTAGAAAAGGAAACAAGAAAAATATAATTTAGAAATGAATGCCAATGATGTCCTGGAATAAATAGTGTGTATTCGTTTCTAGGCTTTGATTAAGATTATAAACAAAATTGCTATTTTCATGTTCCCATAAAAAGGACCTTTAGGGTATTTGACAGAAGCTGAAATTTCCGTATTCCCGCAACTATTTGTGATGCAAAATAACTTATCGCAAAATTGTAGTACTATTAAAATTAAAAAAAAAACTTTTAATTGAAATATAATTTTATAAGACAAATAGTTTCTGAGATATTGGCAAATATATTAATAAAATTTTGTGATCTTTAGTTGTTCACAGATACTACCTAATTTTAACGCAATAATTATCTAATGCCATAGAGTAAGTGCATAAATAAGTCTCTCAAAAAGCTTATGTTATTTTTTCTTTAACCTCTTAGAGGAAATGTTTGTCCAGAAATGATCCATCTCTCTCATTTTAGACTCAATAGTCAATATTTACCTATTTTATTGGGTTAAATTTATAAATGAGGGATATAATAGCAAGGCGATAACCATAAGATGTACAGCCCTTAATAAAATGACTAAAATAGCTTGGGTTGGCAAGTGTATATGGTTTAATTTCACATTTATTACGTGTTTCGAGTAAATATCTCCATTTTTAAATAATAAATTGAGAAACTACCTGTGGAGTTCCGTACCATTTATTTAGAGTATGGTATATCTGACCGGGAGAAGAATATATTACTCGTATCTAGTTTGATATGTCTGTTTAGACTATTATCCGTTCTGGTGGAACAGAACGTTACCCAGGGTACACCCGGGGAGGTTGTCTACACGTCGTACAGCAATGAGACGATGTGATGGATATTATGAAAGTTTAGGGACAGTAGTGATCTTAAACCTAAATTAAGCCTAATTAATCAAACATTGGTGACCAATGGACTAATTCCCCTCTCGTGAAAAATACCCACGGTGCCAGCCGGGAATCGAACCCCTAAGCAGGTGCGCTGACCACTACACCAAGGGACCGGTCCCAGATGTATGGGTATTGTTTTACTAAACAGATAGAGATGCCATTTTAGTTAACATGGAACGTTGGTCAGATGCACATCGTACTTTCGAAATAATTTTTGAATGAGTTAGTGTTTCTAGAACTATACGACCGCGATATTGACCTGTCTTTAGTCTACTTTAAACCATTTAGAGCAACGACGCACACCCCACGCTCTTCTATGGACACACTAAGTAACGGTGCTAGGAAAGAGGCTAGTTTATCTCTTTGAGAACATTTATTGGCCGTCTCGTTCACCCGACCTGACGGCTTGTGATCTTAGCTTTGGGGGATATTTGAAAAAATAAAGTCTTTGTGGCACGTCCAGAAGACTTGGACATGTTAAACGCAGAGGATTATAGAGGAAATTCAGGTCTTACCGGCAGTAACACTTGTGCGCGTAGTGGAAAACGTGATTAAGCTAATGTGTGGTTGATTATTGTGTTGAAATTGTGAGAGATATCATATTCTGAAAATTGAAAAATGACACCTGGACACGGGAATCGAACCCGGGACCTTCGTCTTAGTACGCCAATGCTCTTACCACTGAGCTACCCAGGATTCGTCCCGTGCCCATGGTCATTCTTAACTCATAGTTTTAAGGCAGAGTCTAAGATGGACGTGCGGAAGTCGTCAGCTTATAAACATGTGATTATCAAAGATCACAGCCATCAGACAACGCAGCCATTAGCGACTCGGTAGTTGGCCTATTTCCAGCCATTCGACAATTCGGCTATTTGTTTCGTTAATATATGCAATCCTGTACAATTATATATATAATTGTCGAATGGCTGGAAATAGGCCAACTACCTAGTCGCTAATGGCTGCGTTGTCTGATGGCTGTGATCTTTGATAATCACATGTTTATAAGCTGACGACTTCCGCACGTCCATCTTAGACTCTGCCTTAAAACTATGAGTGAAGAATGACCATGGGTACGGGACGAATCCTGGATAGCTCAGTGGTAAGAGCATTGGCATACTAAGCCGAAGGTTCCGGGTTTGATTCCTGTGTCCAGGTGTCATTTTTCAATTTTCAGAATATGATATCTATGAAGGACTATCCACACTAAAATGCATTAACAATAGTTTCGGCTATTTGTTTCGGTGAGAGATGGTAAACATGTATGGCTATATCTCCTTTATGAATATTTTGAACCCAGTTCACTTGTATTGAAAAGCACAGTGCATGTTTGAATAAGGTAGATAAACGTCGCACCATCCTGTATTTGTTCAGTTGGAAGAATCGTTCATTTCTAACCATTGGTTCATGAACTATACCTCTATATAGTTTGGTAACGGACTGGGCCAAGCTAATATCCAAAATGTCGCATATTCTATCCTGGCACTGCAGAAGTTATCTTAGATGAGGTTAACATATTGGAAACTCAGTTTTTCAAGGACAGGTCTCCCCCAAAGATAACGCACCAGGAGCCCCATCAAACTGTTCGCTTCCGGCAACTTTCATAGCGTACCAGCCCGAGATTGCAGATCTTGGATATAGACTAGGGGAAAGAAATCGTCCATTCGTCGGAACTGAAAGGTCAGGACGGTGAATACGCAGAGTGAAACAAGAACGTAGCTCGCTGAAAGAGCTGAAAGGAAGCGCTGCCCCTCTCTACTCTTGATCTCGACAGAATCGTCGGTTCTTGCAAAAAACAGACCAAACTAATCCTTAGAAACCCACTTCGCTGGCCATATAGTCTTAACTCGTTGCTATCAGCATTGAATAGATTGCTGCTGATGAAGATGAGATCGTGGTATGAATCCCGGTTGGGTGTATTGTTAGTGGTTTTTCCTAAATAGTTTTCCACTCCCCATTCACGCAAATATGAGTAGACTTCCTCTAAATTCAACCTTTCTCATTCCTAGCTCATTATCGTAGTAATAATAAAGTGCTTCGATTGGTAGGCCATATTTATTTAATCTGATACAAGCAAACAAGCGATAATTGAATTTTCCTTGGACGCTCACTTGAAAAATGTTTGTGTTGCTAAATAATGCATACACCCATTTAATAATGAGAGCCAATCAATTTTAATTTATCTTTTCAAGTCTTGTCTTATCTTTTAAAAAAAATGCTCTTTAAATTAAAACATTTTAGAATGTTTTCTACAATTTTAAACGATGAAGAGATAATATAGTTTATTCTTTATTTTGATAAGGTACAAAAATTGACTTGGTTCCCTTCTCTGATTCAATTAAATATAAAAATTAAATCCACAATATATTTACTGCCTACTAAAATAAATTTTTCTAATATTTTTAATATATGTACATAATAACCAGAGTTCACTGAATTAAATTTATTTCTTAAAAAAAACACATACACCTTGAAGTATCAAAGTATACTTCTTCTCTACTAATTAATGAAAAATGATTGTAATAATCATAATAATAACTCCACATTAACTGCGATTTTTAATTATTTTTAGATCGGGATAGGTAGATTAAATAATAATATTTTAATTTACCCTGAAATAAAAGATACATCCAAACTTTGCGTATAAACTGAATCACTTGTAAGGCGTGTTGCTAAAAACGATGTAATAAAAAACCTAAGTAATTCTACTTACTAATAAATTATTAACGTTACCTTTAATTTAGAAAGCACACAAAATGGCTTTACTTTATTATATTTTCCTTTTGAACTCAAAAGGAAAATATAAACAAATTTTACCTTTAATATAATGTATTCGTATGTTTTATGTTCGTTAATATATACCGATAAATAAAAAGTTATCAAAATAAGGAGGGACGGAAATTTATGTGTGATTTTTTTTTAAAGATTAATTAAGGATTAATTTACGTAATGAGCTAATTACAATAGATTCATCATATTTCCATTACTTTTTCTGTGTGTTCTAATGATAATGGGTCGTTTTATTTATTACTGTTTATGTGTCCAGTTTTTCTTTATCAATTTTCATTATCCTCCCTTGTCTCTTTGGTCGCCTCATCTAACAGTATATTGGGCATTTATTCCCTTCCAACTAATCTATATACTCTCTTAATTCATCATCCTTCTCCTTAGCACATCTCACATTAGAGCAAAGATGATATTTTATCTGAATTATTATTATTATTATTATTACTATTATTAGCACCGCGTTTTACTACCCGTTCGGGTTATACGAACTTACGCTAATGTGTAATAGTAGGGTGGCTGTGAGATGAAATGGAGGACCTACAGTTTAACGTGGAATCCGAACCACGGTGGAGGCCTGGCATTCCCCACATTCACAAGATGTCTTGTCAGAGGTGAAGGAAGGGTTTGGTAATCAGATAAATCTGTGCCGGGACCGAGGATTGAACCCCGAACCCCCAGCACAGGAGTCTGACACCTTACCCCTAGACCACCAGGTCACCCTTTATTTGAATTAAACCTTTGTATATCTAAGGGTTTTTTTAAATTTAAAATTTCAATATTTAAGGAAGCTGCTTACCTTTGACGTAACGGAAAGATGAAATATAATTTCCAAGGTTTTCACATTTGTGTATTTTTAGTTATGTTTTAAAGATGTAAGATTGAAACGTAAGACTACAAATTTTTAAATATAATTTTTTCACTGTCATAAAATTATTATGATATTGAAGTTTTTTTGTGTAAATAGATTTTTAAAGATGATTTACAATTTAGCTTATTTGGTGTATTCAAGAAAATCGCAAGTATGACACTTCCTGACATACTGCCGATACAAACTGTTCATGGGAGAATATATCTATCTAGAATAATAGACAAGAAAAATACAATTTTGAAATGAAAGGCGCAAATAGTGAGTCTGTTTACTCGTCAGTGGAAGAGTGGAAGTGTTGTCAGCAGGAAAACTAAAAGACTTTCAGGATGAAATTATCATTTTCTTTCTATTTCGTACGTTGGCGTAGAAGTGGTATTGGTGCTTATAGTGTTAATGTATCTCAAGTTAATATGGAACTGCCCACTTCGGTGGCCGTGTGGTCTAAGGTGCTACTCACACAATAAACTAGACTGGAGATGATGGCGAGATTGTAGGTTGATCCCAGTCAGGTGTATCGAGGGTAGTTTTCCTTAATGGTTTCCCACGCTCTATTTCTACGCAAATGTGTACACTTCCTTCAAATTAAACCTTCATCATTCTTAGCCCATTTAAAGTAATTAGCACCTAAGCGTATAACCTGAATGGGTAGAAAGGCGCAGTGCAAAAAAAAAATGCAGCCCACTTTTCAAAATAGTTTCTAATTCCCCGAGTAGGCAACGTCGTTTATTGCTTCATTCTAAGAAATTTTTTGAACGTCAACTTACTTGAAATGTGGTTGCGCCCGACGTATTTGCTCCCTGACCGCTTGTATGAATTCATCGTGACCTGCTATCTGACTGGTGACCACGGAGAACTGATGCCACTTGTACCTCTCCAAGATACTCAACATGGCGGCTGTCTGATGCTCTAGAGAGGGGGCCAGTTGTAGCTGAAGACTGGACTGGGAGGCCCTCTGAAACAAGATACAACAAGATACTCAACATGGCGGCCAGTTGTAGCTGAAGACTGGCCTGGGAGGCTCTCTGAAACAAGATACAACAAGATACTCAGCATGGCGGCCAGTTGTAGCTGAAGACTGGATTGGACAACTACAATTTTTAGCCCTTTTCCTAGATCCTGCTAATCATATTTTCATTTTACGAACTTTGAAAGGTTCCTAGATATAAATATTTATTAAAAGTAGTTCTGTGAACAGTAAATCTCACTCCTTCCATATTCTTCTCTTTACTATAGTAATAAGATTTCTTTTTGTATCTCAAGGTGAAATTTCTACTAGGACTTTTACTTGTATTTGAAGGTGATATATTTCCTTGGTGATCAAACTAGACATAAAATTAAATTCAGAGGGGGAGGGGAGTTTGGGGGCAGTACTATATTCAAAAGTAAATTATTTCAATAGAGAACTACAGTTGTTCACATGGCTTAAAACGTCAGTCTTATCATATATGTACACAATAAAAAAAAATGTCCTGGTAATTTGATGGTTATAAATTCAAATCCCTTGAAATGAGCTACTAAATATTTTTTTTTTGCGATGACACTATTTTGAGAAGGATAATCAGATCGAAGTTTTATTTACAAATATAGTTTGCCCTTGATCAAAGAATTTCCATGCTTGATTTCGTTAAAATTGATTTACAGATTTGATAGTTATCGAGTAACGAAAATCCGGACGTACAGAACAAAATGATCAAATTAAAACAGAGCCTCGCTTTAGTCGTCCATTAAAAAAACATCTCATGCGAATAACGGGTAATTAAATAGTTTATAATAATGACAGTATATTTTGACCTCGTGTTTAAATCTAATAAGTGTGATAAAAATAATTGTGATCATTGCAAAAATCTAATCTTTGTTGGCTTAACGTTCATCTGATGATATACATCAACGTATTTACACTAATCGTGTTTGAACAATTAGCAATCTTCTCTCTCTCTCTATCTATCTATATATCTATCTCTATCTATATATCTATCTCTATCTATATATCTATCTGTCTATCTATCTATATCTCTTTCTCTACCGGTATTCAACCTAAATCTTTGAGTCTTTTGACAAATTACACCTAGTTTTATTGACCGGAAGTAAAAGTTTCAATACTGTCTTCAAACAAAGTGCGAGTTAAATATGGAATAAAATACGTTCTAACTAATGATATTAGAAATTTCAAGAGATACATTATTTGCATTTCTATTCATTTAAATGTTGGTTGATTTGTGAATTTTTAATATAGTCCAATTTTCATTGGTAGAACTAGAAAAGTTATTAGATCTATTTTCACGCGTTCATACATCGAATTATATGATCTTCAACTGTAACTTTTGATGCATACTATCAATACCTATAAAACAAAAACTAACAATATAACAGAATGGTATCAATGCTGACATCAAAAAACATAGTCTTATTTGATATAAATACACTTTTTACTTAAATTGAACTACATTTACGAAGTGACAAATTTTAATTCCCTAACTGTATACAAACTAAACCCTTATTTTCATATGATACCCACTTTTAACCACCAACATTAATAATTGAGAACCATTAAATTTGGCATCCTATAAAATTAATATTAGATTTATTAAAAATAAAACGTGCATTTAAAACGTTATCAAAAGCCTCTATTAATACTTTACTAAGGAATACTGTATAGTCTATATATACATTTTTAATCAAATGGACCAAGAATTTAAATAAAATTTTAGTATTTTTATTTCCACCTTTGTGGCAAGATGACTTTCCAATTTTCAAGTAACTGGCTTCCTATGGAAACTATACTGTAGTTATGGTCTCGCTTAATTTTCGAATTTAATTTTAATAAAATTTAATTTAAAATTGATTTAAAAAACTGACAGTGTCTATTATTACAATATAGTATTGTTTATGTAATCCATTTTAATTATTATACATAAAAAAAATCCATGGTGTCAGCTCGCACCATACCGAACGATCTGTTGGTGAATATAGTGCCAACATTTTTGGATAGAGGGTGTCACGTGGTAAGCCCAACGAACACTCCAGCCGTTAATCTCAGTTTTCTAGAACGGAACTGCTACTTTTGCATTCAAGTAGCTCTTTCTTTGTCCTTTCGGAGCCGATTTGAACCTATTCCAGACCCACAATGTCACACAACTAATCTGGAAGTGCCTGGGATTGAACCTGAGACCTACGGATCTCTGACCATTAGATCACAGAAGCGGTATTTTTATTATTAGATTATAAATAATAATACTTCAGGAGATAATGTGAATGAAAAGTTGGCAATGAAATAGTCCTTTTAAGGCTATAACTACCATGTTTGGTAGAATTTTATTTTTGGTGGGAAAAATAGTTTTTTTCTGAAATTAATAATTAAAATTAATAAATAATAAAATAATAAAATACATAAAATAATAAAATAAAAAATATATAAATATAATATAGACCTAGTAAAATATAATATGAATATAATATATATATATAAAGAATAACAATAAAATAAATAATAATTAAAATAACTTTGATAGGCAGCTTTCATAATAATTTGCATTGTTATATAAAATGTTTCACAAGTTTATTGAAGCTTAAGGACTTTGGCAGAGCTCCAACAAAATAGAAAAAGTGGTTCATAATATAACTATGCAAATAACGTTGAGTGTTTTAATCAATATTTGTTTTAGAACCATGATGTTTAAGTTTAATAAATCACATAATTTTTTCTATAAAACATTTTAAAAATGTTACCGTAAGCATTTAAATAAACATTATGAGCGTAGCGTAGCTTTAAAGTGCTAAAATAACCGAGCAGACATTCATAAACGCCAGAAACCGATTGTATTTATAACTTTACTGGATGGAGCTGTTTGGGAGTAGGTGGACAAAGAGGGGAGATAGAAATACCAATACAATTAGTGTTGTGAGCCCCCCTTTTTAAATTACATCATTTGATTTAAAAAGATCCAGTCTACGCTTACATTTAGGTCTTAAATTATTTACCGGAATATGTAGAATTATTGACATTTCAAAGTAGAAAATTTCACTTTACATGTGTGCTTAGTGTCATTAGAAATAATTTTGTATTGATTCCAGTAAACAATAATTCATATAATAATGCGAGTTTTGTCAATATTTAATCCAAGAGCAACACCCAATTTGCACCATCTCGGCTCTATATCCTTATTTTGGTTAGAAGAACGGCTTAGAAGATTTAAACATAACTCTTTGCGACAAACAGTAATATCATTTTATTATATATTTTGTTTTATATCTATTTATAATATCTATTATAAAATGTTATCACTGTTTGTCGCAAAGCATTATGTTAAATCTTCTAAACATTTCTTCTAACCAAAATCGGGATATAGAGCTGAGATGGTGCAAATTGGGTGTTGCTCTTGGATTAAATATTGACAAAACTGGCATTAGTATATGAATTTAGTGTTTAGATATTTTTTTTTTGTATTTTCTCCAGCAATGACCCTAAGCATACATTTAGATTAAAATTGTCTACTTCGAATATATCGAAAATCTCTCTCTCTCTCTCTCTCTCTATATATATATATATATAATGTTCAGCTTATACGTTTATGTAATAAACATGCTGATAGTTTTAGGGATTAGGAAGGTTAAATTCAGAGGAAGTGTACCCGCATTTGCGTGGAGGTAGAGTGGGAAATCAGTTTGCAGAAACCACCCTCAGTACACTCGACCGAGATTCAAACCTCGAGCTCCTTATCATCAGCAGTCTAGTCTACTGCAAGAGTAGCGCGTTAGACGACGTGGCATCCGAAGTGGTTATGAATATATAATTCATAATAGTTGTCTATAATAATAGTTATACCCTGTCACCAAATTATGTTGTTGATCTTGAAGTATTTTTTTTCCTTTATCAATTATTTAAAAACCTTCTATAGCTTTGGTTTATCCACGAAAATATCATGCAGGGATTTTTCTGCCAGAATGTGGATTTAAAAAAAAACAACGTAAAATAATGTCATTATAGACGGAAAAATATGTGTATAAATGGAATAATATATCAATCTAAAATAGTAAACTACAAAGATATAATTTCGAAATGCAAGTCAATGTGTCAAAGCATAAATAGTAATATTATAATATTTAGCACCGTGTCTTACTACCCGTTCGGGTTATACGCTTTCATTACTAATTACGCTAATGGATTAGGAATTGGGAAGGTTGAATTAGAAGAAGTGAACCCGCATTTGCGTGGAGGGAGAGTGGAAAACTATTTAGGAAAAAACAGCCCCAGTTCACCCGACCGAGATTCGAACCTCGATCTCCTCGTCCTCAGCAGTCGAGCTCAACACGACTAGCGCGTTAGCCAACTACGCCACCGAGGCGGGTCATAAATAGTAGAGTGATTGTGTACATTTGTCAGTTTAAGAATTTAAAAGAATCATCACAGGAGGAACTAATCATTTTATTCCCTTTATTACTATTCTTTACATCGTCGTATAAATGTGATAGTGATTAAAGCGGTGAGGTAAGTCAAGATAAGATTCAACCCTCTCCTCAAATAGGCGAAGATGAAGGACGTAACACCTACCGCCAATTATCTTATCCGCTGACTTAAAACCGGAAGCTGTTGTAGGGAAGAAAAGGAGGGTTTTGGGGTTAAGATGAAGAAAAGGGGAAGGGGAGGGAGGATGTTGGAGGTAAAATAATCCGGTACGTGCCAGACCCGCGCCGAGTCCGCTTAGCTTAGCAGGTAAAGTACGACGGTGAAGTCAGCCCCATTCGAGCGTAATAAACTAAGTGAAAACACTCCGATATCTACTTACACCAAGTTCTTTACAAGTAGTGTCGTGACGTGAAGTGAAGCCAGGGCTATCATAGCTTGTCTGAACTAAAAGGACCAATTTTTATTTCTTGGCATTATTGAGGATAGACACCAATGGCGTAGCATTTCCAGGAGCTTGTTAAAACTTTATCTTGTCAACTCTGTCCACATTTTATCAATCGAACTAAAACTTGATGCGTATAACCTGAACAGGGTCTTGAAAAATTAATAATAAATAATCTTGATATTTAAGGTTTTTATAAGTTTCTCCCAGGGAAATTTTTTTGGAACTAAGATGTCTTAAAAAATAAGGGTAGTTTTATTAAAGAGAAGGGTGACCTGGTGGTCTAGGGGTAAGGTGTTGTACTTCTGTGTTGGGGGTGCAGGGTTCAATCCTCGGTGCCGGCACAGATTTATCTAGTTACCAAACCCTTCCTTCACCTCTGACAAGACATCTTGTGAATGTGGGGAATGCCAGGCCTCCACCGTGGTTCGGATTCCACGTTAAACTGTAGGTCCTCCATTTTAATCTCACAATCACCCTACCATTACACATTAGCGTAAGTGCGTATAACCCGAACGGGTAGTAAGACGCGGTGCTAACAATAATAATAATAATTATTATTATTATTGCTTCTGAAACATATCCATGGCCAATGGGGGCTGACAGTAGACTAAATAACTTCATTGTCAAGATATATTATTATAAAAATCAAAATGTATATATATATCTTTTATTTTTGTGAAAACATTTATATATATATATATATATATATATGAAATACATTTTAAATTGTTTGTTATGTCTTTTGGTGAACAAATATGTTCCTTTTTTCTTGATGTTTCCTTAACAATGTATATTATTTTCCTTTATAATCTTAGGTTTAGTGTTTCTGGTACAATGTATATTATTTATTTTCACAAAACAAGTTTTTTTAGTAAATGTCCTATCTTAAGAAGTAAGAGAGAGAGAGAGAGAGAGAGCAAGTCTGTAAGGTGCACCATGACGTTTATTTTTTTTATGTAAAGCAGAACTTTTGTACGATTGCTCAAATGGGTACCGAGTGAGATCAATTTTCTTTTTAGCGCCGCCTCGTCCAAACTTGTTTGGGCTCTATCAAACGTACTAGCTTCGATAATGTGTCAAGGGTGAAGAATGTTGAAATTAAGGTAAATGTAGCCACATTTGCGTTGTGGGAGTGTGATAAAACCTTTAGGTAACAAGAAGAACCTTCTCATATCAAAGCCAGCTGAGATTAAATATCATGACTTAACCTCAAGGATCAGAATTATGATTTCCAGTCAATCACGCTGGCACTGATTTGTATTTGGGGGTATTTTCTCAATTATACTGAAAACTATGTTTTTAATCGAATGTTACGTTATTTATTATATTCATATCCTTCAAGTCAGTAAATAATCGTTTAGTGTTCTATACGAAAATATACTTTTTTAATTTAATCCTACTTAATCCATACTTTCGTCTAATCACTTGGTTTTGTTTAATCAGATCAATGGGACTTTTTGCTTTTAATGATTCTCAGTTTAATGGTTTAATTTGTAAGTTGAATCCTCAAAAGAAAAATTACACACAAAAGAAAGAATAAAAAAAATTGCGTTAGATAAAAGTGGAGAGGAATGAAAAAGGGACTTAGATGTTGAAGAGCAAGGGAAGATAAAGGGGTAAGGGTAAGAAAAGTAATGTGAAAACAAAATAAAATCAAAGGAAGAAGAAGCAGCAAGAAAATAAAGTGGCAAACTGGGAGGGAAAAATGATTTTCACAAAAATAAAAGATTGATTTCTTTCCCCCGATTCCGGCCGCTGAATGGGGCAAGGAGTTTGACAACAGGCCTAGGGGGACCCTAGTTTGTGACCAGGTTCAGAATTAAACAGTTAATTGTAAAACTGACTATCCAAATACATATTTCATTTAATTATTCTAAAGTTGTGTGTGCTGTAATATTTTCTGTCCTAGTTTTTTTTAATTACCGCGTCTTACTAGTTGTTCTGTTTGTACACATCGTAGTATAATTATCACTCTAATGAGATAAGGATTAGTAAGGAAGCATTTTCGAGGTAATCAACCAACATTCTCAAGGAATGATAGTGTGAAACTATCTAGGGACAATCATCCTCACTAATAATTTAATTTTGCACCGCGTCTTACTACCTTTTCAGGTTATACGCTTAAATACTAATTACACTAATTATTATTTATATTATTATTATTATTAGCACCGCGTCTTACTACCCGTTCGGGTTATACGCACTTACGCTATATGTGTAGTGGTAGGGTGATTGTGAGATGAAATGGAGAACCTACAGTTTAACGTGGAATCCGAACCACGGTGGAGGCCTGGCATTCTACACATTTACAAGATGTCTTGTCAGAGGTGAAGGAAGGATTTGGTAATCAGATAAATCTCGTCCGGGACCGAGGATTGAGCCCCGAACCCCCAGCGCAGAAATTCAACATTTACCCCTAGACCACCTGGTCGCCCAATTACACTAATGGGCTAGGGGTTGGAAAGGTTGAATTTAGATGAAGTGAACCCACACTTGCGGGGAGGGGGGGGTTGAAAACCAAATAGGAAAAGCCACCCCTACCCCCCAGTTCACCAGACCGAGATTCGAACGTAAATCTCCCCGTTTTTGACAGTATAACTCAACACGAAACTAGCGCGTTAGCTAACTACGCCACCGAGGTGGGTCATCCTCAGTAGACCTTATATATATATATATATATATATATATATATATATATATATATATAT
>CABEEJ010000082.1:0-14688 GCA_901482245.1 Timema douglasi | reverse complement strand
TAGACCATATATATATATATATATATATATATATATATATATATATATTTATATAAGACGTGGTGCATTCAAAATATAAGTTTCACTCCTGGAATGTTTTACTGTTGCTGAAATATTCTGATTCTTCACGTGATCAGGATTATTTCTTTTTTGAAAATGATGACTTTTTTAAAAATATTTTAAGTAAACTTGGTTTATTTATTGTAAGAAAACCATTAGAGGTATTGTGCGTGATTCTTATCAGTGATATTTTTCGTATTCTAGGATTGTCCCGCTGTTTATTTATTTAGAAAAAAAAAAATCCTTTCCCCAAAGAAAATAAACTTTTGAACGACACAGTTCAACAGACCAATTCCTAACAAACTAAGTACATTATTAACTCGGAGGGGTGAGCTAAGTTGATCTATTGCTAACAGTATCACGAAGAACTTTAGTTTTGAAACATTTTTTTTAGAGGTCTATAAGAGAATCTTTCAGAGATACTTGTTAAATGAGTAGACTTTGGTGTATTATTCGTCTCAAAACCATTAAACCCAATTGGCACAATTTAATTTATTATAGAGTCTACCAACAGTTGAAAGACCTATAAAAGGCTTGCAGTGAGATATTTACAACACGATGAAAACAAGTATAGCTAAATGAAATAATAGGGTTTTCAAAAAAAAGTGCAGAGGAATATATTTGGTCTAAAAAGGGATGGTGCTATTGTATGGTGGAGCAGATTATATAATGATGAGTTACATACCCTGTAGTATTCACAAGAAATTGTTAGGAATATCAAGTCTGGTAGATTGTGGTGGGCAGGAAATGCAGCGTGAATGGGAGATTCTAGAGCCTTGTTCAAGGTATTGAGCGACAAACCCAATAGGAAGAGACCATTAGGAAGACATAGACGAGAGTAGCATTAGAATGGACCTGAAAGAGATTGGGTATTATATGGTGGACTGGATAGAACTAGCTCAATATTGGGATAAGGTTTAATTAGATGGGTTGGATAGAACTATCTCAAGATAGGGATGGGGTGTAATGATTTTGACTGGATAGAACTAATATTAGTTATATTAATAGTAATTTAGTAAGGAGAATTATAATAATAATTATTCAAAGGAACGCCTAATAAAAGCAGTATACAAAAGGATATAATTAAAAAATGAAAAGATAATAAGATGAAATAAGAGGTAAAAGTTAAAAAGACAGCATGGAAATTAATTTAAAGGTTCTTGTCTTAAATAACCAATATGTTTTTAAAATTAATTTACATGCTGTCTTTTTAACTTTTACCTCTTATTTCATCTTATTATCTTTTCATTTTTTAATTAGATCCTTTTTTATACTGCTTTTATTAGGCGTTCCTTTGAATAATTATTATGGATAGAACTAGCCCAAAAAGGGATGGAACTAGTTAAAAAAGGGATGGAACTAGTTAAAAAAGGGATGGAACTAGTTAAAAAAGGGATGGAACTAGTTAAAAAAGGGATGGAACTAGTTAAAAAAGGGATGGAACTAGTTAAAAAAGGGATGGAACTAGTTAAAAAAGGGATGGAACTAGTTCAACAAAGGGATGGAACTAGCTCAACAAAGGGATAGATTGTAATGAGGTGGACTGGATAGAACTAGCTCAAGATAGAGATAAGTGATGTGCTTTTTTAAGTGCGGCAATAAACATTTTTAAGTTCCTAGTGTCATAGCGTATTTAATTAGAATATATATTAATAATACTAGCCATATAGTTTGTCAAGTAGGCTTATTTGGTGCCTCAATAAATACCAAACTGATTCAGTGGTCGGATGGTCTAACTCTAAGGCGTCACTCTTATTTTAGACTCACCTGCTCAAGACGGGAAGATTGGGGTTTGAATCCCAGTTGAGCCTACTTTGTGTGTTTTTTTCTTAAATGTTTTCCTACCCTACTTACATGGAAATGCGAATAGACTTACCTCTAAAATTATTCCTTCCTCAACCTTATCCCATTAGAGTAATTATCATATATGCGTATAATCTGAACAATTAGTAAGATGGCGAAATAAAATAAATCGACAAAATAACGCTAAGTGATACAGACATTGTAGACACGTTATGACCAAACAAACTTGCTTACCATACATTTAATTTGGATAAAACACTTTACAAAGCATAAACCATATCCAAAAAAATATCATCTAGACTTATTTTCAACGATATAAGTAATCTAGCAAAACATTAGTTTCAATTCTATTTATACTTTAAGAAAAAAAAAAAATAATGGTGCACCAAGCCTAGATTTAACTCCATTTCAGTGTAAAATAACCTAGACATACTAAATCTTTTTTTTCCATAAACATTATAATGAATAAATATTTAAGGACGTTTTATTAAATTTTTATTCCGTCTTAATTTATTTTGTGGTCAAAATATACTGATCGCATTAATTTATTAAAAGTGACAGCTAAAAATCTCAATAATTCCTGTATATTTTTAGTGTTACGCCTTACTATTTATTCCAGGCTGTACGTATATGTATTAATTACTTTAAAGAGTTAGAATAAGGGAGGTTGAATTCTTAGGAAGTGTATCGGAATTTGTATGGAGGAACGTTGTAAAACCATTTTGTGAAAACCACCCTCAGTAAATCCGAACGGAATTCGAACCCTAATCTCCCTGTTACTGGAAGTTGATTTTATTGCCAAATTGACACCTTAGACCATGCGGCCACTGGAGCAGGTACTTCCCGTTTTAATACGTGAGAGTAGATCTAGTAACTTCTCTCGGTGTAATATTAAAACCCTTCCTATGGAAATTGGACTGTAAGAGTGTGTTTTTATTTGATTTTGTTCAATAGTGCAGCAATCAGGAAACAAGTCAACCGTATTACGGCCTGATTTCTATGACCAGCTGATGAGAGAGAGATCTTTAGGCCATACGCATGCCAATATAAAGTGAAGTAGGGAATAGAATATCGTTATGTATATTCATAAAAGTAACCTAAATGTTTTATATCAGGGCTCGGACAAAGATGGATCTCGCAGCAATTTTTAGTTGGATCAGGTATGAAATGTTATAGTCACGTAAAGGTAAGCTTACCTTGCATTATTCCGCTATGGTACAACTTATAATATAGGGGCCATAGTGTAATCCATTAAGGCAAGACTGTTACCTTGCTTTGTTCCACTATGGTGTAGCTTGTATCAGTCAAGATTAGACTGCTACCTTTTTAGGGTAAACTGAGTGAATATTTTAATAATTTTATATATTGCCTATAAAAGTTGAGACAAAATTATTTGGGAAAATATTGAATTCATGGAATAAATACAAGATGTGTAGGAAAAAAAAAAGAATTAAAAATAGAGTTGAGGAATGAAGGGTGATTGCGTGACCTTTTATAAACGTAAAAGTTGATCGGGACCCCAAAAAGTTTTCCAACCCTTGTTTTATATAATAGTGTTTTGGTCGTAATAACATTAAAATACATTTACAAAAGTTACTAAAACCTTTTTCATGTATTGGTATATAAATGCCCATGTTCGCTAAATGTTAAATTTTACATTTAGTATATATTCCTATATAATATTTTTAATATTATAGTGAATAAAATCAATGTTGTTTGCAACTGTTCGGTGATAGTATGGTCTAAGGCGTCACTTTCGCAATATACTAGACTACCGATGATGAGGAGATGGGGGTTTGAGTCTCGATTAGATGTACTAAATGTTTGTTTTTTCAAAATGGTTTTCCACTCTCCCGCCACGCTAAAACAGGTATATTTCCTCTAAATTCAACCTTACTTATACGTAGTTGATTAGCTTAATTAGTACATACGGGTGCAACCCGAATGGGTAGTAAGGCGGGGTTCTAATTAACTATATGCATATGGTATTTCCTAAAAATATCACTAGTTTGTTATACCAACTAAAGCCAAGAATTGAGAGGAAACTTATTTTTTATTAAGTTTCAGATCCGGCATAGAATTTTTGGTTTAAAATTATCATTTTTGTTGACTTACACCAGTATTAGAATTGTTACTTAAAAATACTACCATATCAAATGACTAGATATTATTTATTAAAAACTCAATAAATACGTTAAATTTGTTTGTATAGCAATAAAATTATAGCTATATTTCCTCCAAAAATGTTTTATATTCTGACAACATTTAGTGTATCACTAGCGTATCAATGGTTTACAAAAAAAAAAAAATAATTTGAGAGTAAATTTAAACATAAATTGAACGCCATTAAGGTCTTAGTATAGGGATCTTGAGTTAAAGGCAGTTTTTATAGAAACCTTTTTCTTTTGCCAAAATAAAAAAAGGTATTACTCCAGTAGAAATATAGTTAAATTTTCTACACATTCTTATATATCAACAATTATCGAATATTTGTCATAAGAATAGTGGCATTAAATGACAAACTTTACAAAAAAAAGCGAGAAAACAACATAAAAATCCGAACTCTGCTAATGAAAAATAAATTACTACAAACATAATACATGTCAATGATTACCAATAAAATATGCATCAAATTAGTTGGACACTCAGGGAATCGAGCCAACGACTCTGACTTGTTATTGATTGGGGAAATATGTTTGGACATTCTATACACATGAACTTGTAATAAAGGGAATAATAATAATAATAATAAGAATATGCGACTGGGCTACATCCTTTGTAGCCCAATTTTTGGAAAGATTAGCTAGTATTATTGTACCATTGCCCAGGGGACTACCGGTACTGATCTTACATCCTTTCCGTGGAGGCCCTTTCCATCTCCCGATGAGATGAGATGAGGTGATGATGATGATGATGATGATGATGAGTGAGTATGAGGGTATGGAACCAGTGAAAACACTCAAACCCAACCTAATTAACCAAACCCTGTTGGCCATTGGGGTGATTCCACCTCCAGGAAAAATACTCAAGGTAGTAACAGGGAATTGAATCCGGGACCTCTAGACTCGTATCCAGGTGCACTGACCACTACATCATGGGGGTTGGTTGGTATGAAAGTACTAAAATACACCTTCTTACCCTCTCCAATCCTGAGCTGTCGGCATTCCAAGCAATTACTGGTATCCCCAGGTAGCCAGCTAGTTGCAAGAAGTACTGCGCAGACGCAGTCTCTCGGCCATAAGTCTCGAAATTCGTCAGGAACAATATGGCCGACACGTTGTTCATTATGAAACGGTTGCAGAGGTTGTCAAGGATCACTGAAACAACAAGAAGTTATTAATGTATCTCTAATAATTATTTCCCAGTATTAACAATGGGCATGTTGAAAGGATGAGTGCGGATCGAGTGACGAAGAAAATATATGAAGGTAGAGTGTGTGGATCAAAAGGAAGCGATAAGCCATATATTATTATTACTATTAGCACCGCGTCTTACTACCCGTTCGGATTATACGCACTTACGCTAATGTGTAATGGTAGGGTGATTGTGAGATGAGATGAAGGACCTACAGTTTAACGTGGAATCCGAACCACGGTGGAGGCCTGGCATTCCTCACATTCACAAGATGTCTTGTCAGAGGGGAAGGAAGGGTTTGGTAATCAGATAAATCTTTTCCGGGACCGAGGATTGAACCCCGGCCGCCAGCATAGAAGTCTGACACCTTACCCCTAGACCTCCAGGTCACCGATAGGCCATGTAAGACGTGGCTAAATATTGTAAACGAATGTGTGAAAAAGATAAACATGAGTTTAAAAAATAAAAAAAGCATGAATGATTCGGTTCATGGGTGGTGTTAAAGTGAAGAGAATATACAAGGATAGGAAAGTGTGGAGAAATTTATTGGGAATGGATGAAGTACGGAGCGATTTTTTTGAGCTACAAGCACAATTTTAAACCTCCCCCGTAAGGGATCGAAGTAATTAGGTATCGATGTAAGTATGTAACAATATATTATCAATTTAATTCAACCCAAAGGAAAATTTAGTATTTTTAGTAGAAAAAAAAAAGTTTTTTTTAGAAAATACAAACAAATTTAATTCGTGTGAAAAAGTTTTGTGCACGTTTCAATAAATATATTCTTATATTACATTACCTGTTGTTTTTTTTGTACAAATTTTTGAGTAAGTTTTAAAGTTAGAGGTAGTATAAAGTCAGAGCGGCAAGATAATGCTTTGATCATAGTAAGGTCAACCAAGTGGAACATATATGAATTGATGGGAGTAAGATGAAGACGTAACTTCTGAAGAGAGACGATGGGAAAGTCTAAAACGGAAAATGAGATAAGAAATTTACCTCTCTATCAGTAGCGTTTCGAAATGGGGCAGATGGTGTACGAGAGGTAGATTTGCCTAACCTAACTTATTTTGGGGATGCCCAACGATGACAGACACACACACACACACACACACACACACACTTGCTTAAGTAATCAATATTACAGCAACCCACTTCCGTGGTCGAATGGTCTAAGGAGTTACTCTGGCAATAGACCTGACTACTGACGACTAAGATATTGGAGCTCGAATCCCGGAATGGGTGTACTGAGCGTGGTTTTCCATTTTACCTCTATCCACAAAAATGTGGATACACTTCCTTTGGTTTAGGGCTTACTCATTTCTAAAACATTAACGCAATGGGTACACATTCTTGTAGCCCGAACGGATTGTAAGAAGGGGTGTTAAAAATAATAGATTTCCTATATCGATTAGACCAAGAGTGTACACATTTTTATAACGGGTTTCTCATCCTCCATTAAATCGGGTACATATAGGCTACTCTAAATTATACCTTCATCATTACTACCACAATACAGTAATTGCCCAAACGAGTAGTAAGAAGTGGTGTATATATATATATATCATTATTATATATATATAATTAATTATTATTATTAGCATCGCGTCTTACTACCCGTTCGGGTTATACGCACTTACGCTAATGTGTAATGGTAGGGTGGTTGTGAGCTGAAATGGAGGACCTACAGTTTAACGTGGAATCCGAACCACGGTGGAGGCCTGGCATTCCCCACATTCACAAGATGTCTTGTCAGAGGCGAAGGAANATATATATATATATATATATATATACTAAAGCTCTATAAAAAAATAAAAAAATATTTTCTTTAAACTGAATAGCTTTGTAAGAATATGTGTTGATATATTTTACACGGTTTTTTAAGTTACATTATAATTCTAACCATCAGGAACATCAAAGAAGAGTTATTAAAAAAAACCCTTAACATTTTATCACGCATTCTCAGTTCAAATTTCTTTTGTTTTAGTGGTAACAACTTGGAAAGTCCTAAAAAGAAAAAATAACTCTGCCTACGATGCGACGACATCTCACATATTTTAACTGTAATCACATTCCATTTTTTTTTTTGATATCGACTTTTTAGATTCCATATATGTGTGTAACTCTTCAGTTTATACTCCCTTCCCTTTACGCGCGCACCCCATTTCTACATCACAAATGTATTCGACTTCAAATTCGTATTTGGCATCTTTTTCAAGATAGCCCCATAGGACGAAAATGGCTTATTGAACCCCATATCCAGAACTCAGACCCGTATCATCATAAAACAATATATTTGGAGCTGTTTCTCGGAAGAATGAGGAGGGGGGGGCGGGGGGTTGTATGAAGGAGGGAACTTAGAGTGCAATGTTTAGTTGTTTTTCTACCACGTATTACTCGGGTTATACATTTATTTGTCGGGGATTAGTAAGGCAGAGTTTAGATGAAGTGTACCCACATTTGCGTCGAGGGATAGTGGAAAACCATAAAAAAAAATATTATTTATTATTTAGCACCACGTCTTACTACCCGTTCGGGTTATACGCTTTAAGTATTAATTACGCTAATGGATTAGGAATTGGGAAGTTTGAATTATAGGAAGTGAACCCACATTTGCGTGGAGGGAGAGTGGAAAACCATTTTAGGAAAAACCACCTCCAGTTCACCCGACCCGAGATTCGAACCTCGATCTCCCCGTCCTCATCAGTCAATCTCAACACGACTAGCGCGTTAGCCAACTACGCCACCGAGGCGGGTGAAAACCATAAATATGATAACGTGGAGGTAACGGGGCCTACTGTTAACAAAACACTATTCATTGAGTTCAAAATGAGCTTATTAAATACGCAAAATAAAATCATTTACAATCAGTGCATGGTGTTTTAACAAGAAAAATGAACAATATATTTGCTGAAACTTTAATTTATTTTGCTTTTAAGTTGAGTATTGTAGAATAAACGCTATTACATGTACAAGTATTCCTGTGTTTATGTATTATGTTATACTAACCATAAACTACTAGTTTGCACATATTCTATTTCAGATACAATCCAGGCATAGAACATGTTCCTAAAGGGTTCTTTGATGCTACCATTTTCATGTACATTTATAACAAATAATATTATGTTCCAAAGCTCACACATTATTTGAAACGAACAACAATATTTAAAATCATAATAAAAGTTTTCAAATACCCATGAAACTGAACAAAAAGTTGAAACTATAAATATTCAAATTTATGTGGTTAGATAGTGTGTTAAACCTCGGATCTTTTGTCTAATATTAGTTTAGTAAATGAATGAGAACAAATCTGGTTTGAATTTTTACAAGCCCGCAAACTGATGAGTTGGTAAAGAAATGATATTTAGTAAAAGGTTAAAAATTCAAACCCCTTCTTATTATTATTAGCACCGCGTCTTACTACCCGTTAGGGTTATACGCTCTTATGCTAATGTGTAATAGCAGGGTGATTGTGAGATGAAATGGAGGACCTACAGTTTAACGTGGAATCCGAACCACGGTGGAGGCCAGGTATAGCCCACATTCACAAGTTGTGATTAATACACGTCTTGTCAGAGGTAAAGGACGGGTTTGGTAATCAGATAAATATGTACCGGGACCGAGGAGTGAACCCAAACCACTTCTTGAACAATCTAAATATATATATATATCAATAAATACAATATCTTCAAAAATTGCACCCGCCTTGGGGGTGTAGTTGGCTAACGCGCTAGTCGTGTTGAGCTCGACTGCTGAGGACGGGGAGATCGAGGTTCGAATATCGGTCGGGTTAACTGGGGGTGGTTTTTCCTAAATGTTTTTCCACCCTCCCTCTTTTACTTTCTCTTTAACCTTCAGCCTTCCTTCACCTCTGACAAGACGTGTATTAACAACAACTTGTGAATGTGTGGAATGCCAGGCCTCCACTGTGGTTCGGATTCCACGTTAAACTGTAGGTCCTCCATTTCATCTTACAATCACCCTACCATGTGTAATGGTGGGGTGATTGTGATATAAAATGGAGGACCTACAGTTTAACGTGGAATCCTAACCACGGTGGAGGCCTGGCATTCCCCACATTCACAAGATGTTAGTTTTTATTAAATGTCTCTATTTTGAGACAAAAGATAAAGTTTGTTTTGTGCACCGTAAAATTTATTTTAACAAACCTATCATTTTTGTTAAAAAAAATTGTTAAACCAGTAGACCAAATGTTTCCATTGAATATGTCCTACCATCCAGCACTTAACCTATTTTAAATAAGGTTTATTAATGCAAGTTTACGAAATGTTTCAGTAAATTTTAATCGACACCTTTTCCATCAATTTAAGTCAATTTTTTTTATAAATAGGTTCTTTTTTAAGAGGCAAATATAATAGTTTGAATTAATAACTATAATTAGTGGGATCACATTGCCAATCATATGTTTACGTGTATTGTATCATCTTATACAGGGGGCGGCCACCTTTTTAGGGCCCCAATAGACTTTTGCATTTATCAAAGGTCTCGTGATCACCCTTCGTTTCTCTACTTTTTTCTATACATCTTGTATTTATTCCTTAAATTCGATATTTACTTCAATAATTATGTCCCTGTCTTTATAGAAAAGACATAAAATAAGTAAAATGTACACTTCATTTACCTTGAAAGGTCTTACCTTGGCTAACTAAACAAGTTTTCTTAGACGACCGACTGAAAACTGCTGAGAGAGCGACCTTTTGCCGACCCTTGATCTTCAAGATTGGGCCACTTTAATTAGTAGTTGAATTGAGTAAGTGAAAGTGGCCCTGAATATGAGGGGAATAATCATTAGGACAGTTCAGAGGAAGAGAATCTACGGGTAAAACCAAAAGTTTCTAAGATGGATTCCCGCTTCAGGATTGTGTCACGTTAGGTTTAATGGTTTTGAAGTATCGGAACTCTTTACAGAAAATTAACTGTTGGCTTCAAATAACAGATTCTGGTTGTGTTATAATTTCAAAAATAAATTTTTACTATTATTTAATTTGATCAAATTGATGTTTTGATTAAAGGAAATAGATTTGTAGGTAGCTCAAACCCTGTTAATTTTAAGTAGCGGATATTTTGTAATTGTCATAATGACTTGCTATAGATGATCAAATAATAATATTATAATTATTACCACCGCGTCTTATCACCCGTTCGGGTTATCCGCACTTACACTAATGTGAAATGTTAGGTGATTGTGAGATGAAATGGAGGACCTACAGTTTAACGTGGGATCCGAACCACGGTGTAGGCCCGGCATTCCACACATTCACAAGCTGTGATTAATACACGTCTTGTTAGAGTTGAAGAAAGGGTTTGCCAATCAGATAAATCCGTGCCGGTACCGAGGATTGAACCCTGGACCCCCAGCACAGAGGTCCGACAAATTACCCCTAGACCACCAGGTCACCCATGATCATATAAAGGCTACAATATGATCGCCTTATTACTTTATAAAATATTTAATATTTATTATTACATTTAAAAATTACATTTTTATATAGCCCTTTGTCATGATTTATTTTCTTTTGATCTTAATGTTTAAAATTTTTAAATGTATTTCAAACATATGGTGAATCAGTTCAGAGGCGTTATGTACTTGATTTTTTGCCTCTATGAGGATTTTTTTTAAATAACGTTTTAATAACTTCTTACCAGACTCATGTTGTCCACAGCTTTGAATCATTACTTCGTTTAACACACTTTTGCGTGCAATAACTGTTTACCTTGACTACAAATTATTTGTTATAGGAGTTCTAATTTCATTGTTAATCCTACAAATTTAAGGCAAATTTTCTATCTACTAATGATAATCTTGAGCCTAATGAGAAAGACATCACACAATCATAAAATATTATAATTCACGTTTAAAAATAGCATTAAATTAATGAAAAATTAATGTTTAAAAGTATTTAAGTGTAAATATATATGAATATGTGCGATAGAGTTCAGATAAAGAATAACTTCCATTACAGTGAATGTCATGATACATATAATAGCACGTAATATTCAATAACTAATAAAGTACCATATAAACACCGCTCCTATGCGAGTTAATGTTGTCAGGAAGCCAATGTCTACCTAACTTTATATTGTCTTACTTTGTAAAAATGGGGTTCGCCGTTCCTTTTTAATTGAGTGTTGTAAAGAAGCCATTTTTTGTATCTTGTTTGTGTTGACTTCCTTGATGAATAATGAAATCACAGATCCTACGCACTTGATTGTTGTGAAGAAGCCATTGTTTATATCCTGTGTGTTTTATTCATTGATGAATAATGAGATCACAGCTCCTACGCACTTGATTGTTGTGAATAAGCCATTGTTTGTATTCATTGTGTTGTATTCATTGATGAATAATGAGATCACAGCTCATACGCACTTGATTGTTGTGAAGAAGCCATTGTTTATATTCTTTGTGTTGTATTCATTGATGAATAATGAGATCACAGCTCATATGCACTTGATTGTTGTGAAGAAGCCATTGTTTATATTCTTTGTGTTGTTATTCATTGATGAATAATGAGATCACAGCTCCTATGCACTTGATTGTTGGGAAGAAGCCATTGTTTATACCCTGTTTGTGTTTTATTCATTGATGAATAATGAGATCAGAGATCCTATGCACTTGATTGTTGTAAGGGAGGGTGTTTACCACCTACGTTATCTATTTTGGTTTCCTTGGTCCGGTAAAAATCCAGCAACCACCCTTTGTGTTTTTAAATACAATACTATACATCATATTTTTGCGTAAATTATTTGGTCACATTTAACTATATAAGCTTAGAAAATGTTTGATAATCTAACATGGGCTTACAAAGTTGTTTTTATCTTAACCAATCCATGAGATTAATCTGAAATACTGAAATTATGTATAACTTACAGCCCTACACATTGCTCCAACTTAACATTTGCTTGTAATCTTATGGTTGGGAAAGTCATTACTAAGGGGAATAGTCAATTGGGATATTTGATATGAAACCATGTTATCGCTCATAATAGTAGTTTCTGACTGTCTAAAATTTTTAAAAGTGACAGTAATAGAGTTTAGCGTTTCAACTGATGAGCTAATCACTTTGGTTTCCTTAAACTATTAACTGTGAGAAGTAAAGTTTTTTATTAACTTGCCACAGATTGTATATATATTTTTTTATTTACATTACAATAATTGTATATATATATATATATTTAAATTACAGTAATTGTTGTATATATGTATATATCTACATATATATATATTTACATACATATATATATATTTACATTACAATAATTGTTGTGTGTGTATATATATTTATACAACAATTATTGTAATGTTTGCTAATTTTTCTAATTATATTCTGTTAGGATCAATGCAGTACAACAACGTAGGCTCTTTTTTTCATTATTCTTTATCAGCACTGTTATTTTTTTAATTTTACTTATTTTGCCTTAGCAGAGATTCATTGTGCCATCAATTATGTCCTTTCCCCCCCTTACCCCGACACATATCGCACCCCCACCAGGGTGTTTACCTAGTGTGGTTAATAGAAAAATATGGCCATGCTTTTACCACTTTTAATATTTAATGTGGCTTGATAAAATATTTGTATTGATTTGTACAGTGTTTGAACCTTCCTTTGCATTTATTATTTTAATATTGTAGGCCTATTTATTATAATAGTAAAATCACGAAACAAATATTGTTAATGACGCGTAGGGCCTACTTAACAAATAACAAACATTGCTACTCTGATAATTAATGTTTATTATTATCATAATAATAATTTAAGTTTTTTTATATATTTATTATTGGTGAAAACTCTTTGATTGAAAAAATTTTTTATCTTAAAATTGAACATTGATTACTTCGGAGTTAAATAAGCAGTATTTCTGGAATGAGCTCTAAATCCATTATTTTCTTGATTTAGATTTCACAGTGTTAATTTTGCAGATTAGGCGTCTTACAATTATGTTCTGCAGCGCTATTTTTTACATTCCGTGATCTTTGCTACAATTGGTTAAAAATGTATATGTAATAAAATAGTAAAATTAAAAATAGGTCAATATGTCGTCTATTTTATGAATCCCCCCATAGTAATAATTGTAAGTGGAGATCCTCTGTCCAGATAAAAATATCTTGAAAAGCATAAGGCCTAGTAAGAAGCTGAAATTTGTTAGGCAATCTGTTCTCATCCCAAAGTATGTATGATTATAATTTATGCATGTTTATTATATCGAATATTAATTTTGGATGATTTTAAGAATCTGAGTCAAATGTTATGCACCGAGCTGTAACAATAGTAATAGCTGTGAATTAGTCATTGCTACGAATGTCCACTTGAATGGTATGTTGGAAAACAATTATATAAGAACGGCTTATATTTGTATATTTAAGGTACAACATTTCATGAAAAGAACCACCTTTTTCTGGCTGGGAGCCCCATTTGGCCCCGGAGCCACATGTTCCCGACCCTTGATATATAATTCCTAGAAATAATGATGCGGTATTCACTTTCACATTAAGCAAGTCCAAAATAAAAAAATTAATATAGCCAACATTATAGTAAATGTGTGAATCTATATCATAGAGAAAATTATCACCATTCTACTAAGCCTATATCCTTTCTCTATGCTTTTATAAACCATTGTCAAAAAGACGGCTGAACTATATAGGCTTGCTTGACCAAGTTTATATTCAATAAAGATTTATTTACATTAAAAATAAATGTAACATTAAAAATAGAAAATACTAGACGAAACACCTGTTTCTAAGGATTCAATTGATATATGGGGGACAATAGATGATCAGGTTCAAATATAATGATTGTTGATAAAAAAAAATCCGTCCATAAGTTTTAACACAAGGTCTATATTATTTAAAATTTAATCTATATCTAGCCCCAGTTCCACACCCCAATGATTCTAAACAAGATTTGAATCTCAACTTCACTTTCACCGAAAAATGTCATATCTGCCTACATTTTAGTTTTCAATTAAATTATTTGCAGATACTTTAAATACGTATTAATTCATTTAAAAATATATATTTACTTGAGTAACTTCTTATAGATAATGTTATACTCATTTATAACGACGATAATACACCCTTGCTTTGAAAAAATCAGAATGCCAACAATATTACCTTCCACCGGGGAGGGGCGAAGGAGGAATTATTTTACCCCAATCTATCTTTCATGATCACTTGTAATGAATTTTTAAGAAGTTGAGTTTTTTAACCTCTTCGACACCCTTAAAGACTCTGGTACTGGTAAGAACAAAGATTAAACTTAAAGTGTTATTACAACGAGAGAAAACGAAATAACACTAAAAATTGTCTTGACGTATTCTCAATTTTTTTTTATAAAATTATGAGTTTACGCTATTATATTTTATCAACTAGTTCCTTACAACCCCAATTACCCACCTCTAAATATCTAATTTAACAAATTTTAGAATGTTGCAGTTCATAAAAAATGTTTTAAA
>CABEEJ010000081.1:467944-478956 GCA_901482245.1 Timema douglasi | reverse complement strand
TTCGGATTCCACGTTAAACTGTAGGTCCTCCATTTCATCTCACAATCACCCTACCATTGCACATTAGCGTAAGTGCGTATAAACCGGACGGGTAGTAAGACGCGGTGCTAATAATAATAATAATAATCTTTGTGTGTGGGTAGGCCTATGTGTTAAAAAATAATCTCCTTTATTTTAGAATATTGTATAGAAATTGAGGAGTAAAACGATCAGGTCAGATCAGATCAGATGGGTGCATTCATATTAATATTTTATACTTTCCACTGATTGACTGGAATTGCAAATCTGCCAATAAGACGGATTCACTGAACACATCCCTTAGTATAATCTTGTCACTCAACAATGGTGAGGCTTTGTCCTCCTCCTTCTTCTTCTTCTTTGGTAGTAGTGTATAAAAAATATGCAGCCGCTCTTACTTGCAAACGCCTAGGTGTTAATCGCACTACCGATTTTGAAGCACTTATGAGCAAGAGGGGAGTGGGGGAATGAGGTTACCGACTATGGGAACACGTTGATAACATGTTTGCTAATCGTTCTGTTCAAGTTTGGACACTCCGGTCACATCTAAGAGAACGATGAACACGTTCTTTGGAAATGTTTGGGTACATGTTCTGTTCTAGTCCGGACCCGGCTTCATATGCTTAACTATAGTGAAACCAAGCAAGGTAAGCACGCTAACTTTCGGAAAAAACGGAGGGTACGTATATTTCTTTATAGTAGACTAATCATAGTAATAAATTTAATATTATTATTATTAGCACCGCGTCTTACTAACCGTTCGGGTTATACGCACTTATGCTAATATGTATTGGTAGTGTGATTGTGAGATGAAATAGAGGACCAACAGTTTAACGTGGAATCCAAACCACGGTGGAGGCCTGGCATTCCACACATTCACAAGTTGTGATTAATACACGTATTGTCAGAGGCGAAGGAAGGGTTTGGTAATACAGTATTATTACTATTATTATCTAGCAGTTCATCTTACTACCCGTTAGGGTTATACGCTTAATTATGGTAATGGGTTAGGAATTGATAAATTTGAATTTAGAGGAAGTGAACCCACATTTGCGTGGAGAGAGAGAGAGAGTGGAAAACCATTTGTTAGCTAACTACGCCACCGAGGCGGGTTCTTCAACAGTAAAAGAGTTCAATAAACCAGCACCCGATAGTTCAGCATAAGTAGCCCTACCCCTACCACTCGTATTTTACCTTCGCACCAGCGCCATCCATCTGCCAATCAGTCTTTGATTAAATGTGTGAGATTGTGCGTCGTTCTGTACTACATAGCTTAGCCGTACCTGTGTGTCTATTCCTAACATATGTTTCCTAAAACAAGTTAAAGTGTTGAAGTCTAGGAAGAAGGTGGATATTTGAACTCACAGACTTTACCTTAAAATAAAAGTGAAAAATGACGTTCACCCCGGTTAGGTTCAAACCCACAAACATCGAATCCTGAGGCGAGCACTTTACCCCAAAGCCCACCGAGGCCTGTCTTCAATTATTACATCACATATTAACCATAACCGCTTTCAAAGTTATTTTCCTAATTTTTTTTACCGCATTACAGAGATAGAGTCCGATATTCCAGCATATTTGGTCATTCGTCATTACCGCAGTCACGATCGTGCCGGATTATCGAACTTTAACTCTACTAGTTCCGAAACTAGAATAGAACCACAACTTTTTAGTGGAGATTCTCGACTCTATCGCTGCGCGATTGTGTCAAACAGGACTACTACTACTACTACCAACATTGGAAGGCCCATATTTCCCCATCCGGCACAACACGAGGCAATAGAAGAAGGAGTATGGGGGAGAGGGGAATGAAATATTTAAACCTGAAATAAGGAAACCTATTCACTGCGACACCTCACACAATGGCAGGCATAAATAGTCCATGGGTCCTTACAAAGGCTCTGCTCGCATTCATGTTCTTTGAGGGGGGATTAGCTTTAGAGAAAGAAAAATAGGACGAGAGAGGTTGGATTGGAGTAGAAAGGGGAGGGGAGGTGAGGGGACAAAGGGAAAATGAGATAGAGGTGGTAGGCCCCTCATGTAAGAATACACAAACTGTATGAATAGAGAAACATGATTAGTTTTCACAACTGGTATTGACAGTCCATTGTTGTGAGAATGGGGCCTGAGATGGGTTGAAGGTATATGTATTATTCACTGAAACATCGGACTAAAGTAAAGTAAAAACCTTCCATCACATTGTGTAATATGGAGTAGGTAATTTTCTGAGTGTTTCAAATGTAAACTAATATTTTTTTAGTAACATATTTTCACACGGGGGTTATTATTAAAAAATCTAATCTATGATCCTCAATTTTCTGGGACAATCCCTGAAGTAAGACTTTTGTTCCAGATTTATTTAGTCCCCGATTTGTTAAATAGAATAATGCACTTTGAAATAACACAGACCTATGCTATTCGGATAAATACCATGCTATTGCAATGACACTCGTTTTAAAATAATCAAAATTGTGTCAAAATAATTATGCTAATATTATATTTCTACGTTTAGAATTTAATTTCGTTGGTTAGTTCACTTCTTTACTGTACTGCATCTTAAAGTTTTCATTTCTGCTAAACACAGCTATATTTCAGGTTCGTCGTGCTGACCACAAGGTAGTATATTATAGCCACAGATGTTGGTACTATCTTCGACGGTAGAATGTGGCTGTTTGGGCAGTATAGCTTGAATGTGGGCTGAATCCATGGAGTCGTATAGCTAGATTAGCTTTGCTCGTTGGGGGCTCCGCCCCCAAACCCCGTGTGGGTTTTCTTTGCAAGTGGCTGTAAACTAATGTAATTCCAGAGCCGTTTTTTGATAGGTCTTACCGTTTAGCCACAAGAGACCTCCAAAGAAAGGTCCGCACCGGCTTTAAAGTTGCTCCGCCATTTTTAATTTTTTCCGGGGGTTAAAAATGAAACTTTTTAACTTTTTTGAATTTCCTGTAGGTTACAGGCTAGAAGCTAGAAGTTTGACAAATTTCAAGTTTCTAGCTTATATGAAAGTGGGTGAACATTAATGTCAGTGAGTGGGTAAGTCAGCCGTGTGGTTTTATAGATCAACTTTATTGACACCATCCAATAATACAAATAACTTATTAAATAAATGGTACAATTCCCCGCGAAGACTTTCTCTCTTTTTTATCTTAAAATAAAGACATTTGCAAAGCACTTGTAATATTTGTGAAACGAACTAATATAGATTGTTTCATAAGTAATTCACCTAATAGCGTAAATGAAATAACATACACATTTACAGAAACATTGTAAAAAGAGGAACAACTCTGTCCACCAAAGAGCATAAGATTTAATTTGAATTGTCCAAGAACTCCATAAAAAATACGTAGTTCATCTACGGTAGAAGTGAAGGTTAATTACAGATAGACGGTTCTTTATTGCAAAAATTGGCTAGAAGTATTATTAGAAACCTTTAATAACACTTTATATTAATAATATAATATTACTGAGTAAATAAAAATTATATCCGAATATGATGGCATTAGTTACTTCCAGTCAGTGTTTGCAATAACTTCTGCTAGCTGTTACCTACAGTTATACCGTAGAGCGAGTGTCTATATATATTTGCTTATAGCTCAAAAACTATTGTTTCATAAAATATATTCCAAATAAAAAAAGGAAATTTCTATTGATGTAAAAATACCCTTAAAGTCATTTTCATGATAAAATAAGAATTACCATTTTGGATGTAATGTTTAAACAATATCCGGATAAAAAAATGTAATCAAAATTGTTAGAACGCATTGAAAATTTCTCTTTTTTTTCTGTTTGCACTTCAATAAGCTACCATAAATTTTATTGATAGATATCTAATTCCAAAAACTCTATGGAGGATAATTATAGACACCCTATATACCAAGTTTTAGCCCGATCGGTTGGTTTAGGCTATAGGCCGAAATAAACACATAAACAGATGAAATTGAGAAAACAACTTCTTAAGTTTCACGGGATCAGTAAAAATCACCATTTATCAAAATCTCGCATTCGATTTAGTTTTACTATAACAATACTTTTTTCTCCAAGGGGTCAAAATAAAATTAAAATAAACATCTATAGGATGTTACGTTTGAATTGACACTTTTATCTCCGGCTCCGATAAGGGATTTTAGAATGTATATCCGTGAAAATACCAAGAAAAATAGGGTCACTTAAATGGTTGTAAGAACAAATGCACACGCTTTTGTATAGATAGAGTATGATAGACTGATAGATCATATTTGGGAGAGCCGTCCTTAATGCTCTGTGTCCAGATTCGAACCTCGACCTCCTCATCTCTAAAAAATACAATATATTGCGAGTCTGGCCCCTTGGACCAATCAGCCATATGGTGGGTATCATTAATTTATTGTATGTTTGTGTTTGAAAAATCTGACGGTTTGTACCAAAGTAAAAATAAAATTTTATACGAAATATAATTTATAAAAATAAATATTTACTTACGAAATGTGTGTATTTCTTTTTTTTTGCTGGTTCACTTGTGGCAAAGAGTTGAAAACTTCAATTATGTACGGTATTTACACTATGAAAGACAATGTGAAACTGAAGGTATAAATCTTATACCTACGAACAGAAATAGCAAAATGCCCTTTCCATAAATAATCCCCAAAATAGAGGCTAAGGAAGAGGAGGTGAAATATTAAAATCTGTAAAATATTCGTATTGAAGTTATTGTCTTGGTATAGGAATCGTCGTCTCTGTTGTGAAGCAAATTCTTTGAAAACCACAATGTAATACAAATACAATACACTATAAAGAAGCGTAGTAAGTAGCATTTAGGTCCGTTCAAAATTAAATACACTATACAGATACGTAATAGGATCTAGGTTTGTTCAGACTAGATATTCTTTTGGAAAACAATAGGAAGAACAAAGTAGAAGCGTTCTAGTGTGGAGGCGCAACGCTTTAAACTTGTGATGTATCGACCGGAACGTTCGTAATATATTTTCGTATCAACTGGAACGGCGTTCCTCTGCGTTTCGGCCTAATGCAAGCACTGAGTATCTTACTACCCGTTCGGCTTAAACGCCTATGTACTTATGACACTAATATATGTTATGGGTTAGGAAGGTTTAATTTAGAGAAAGTACACACACATTTGCGTGGAGAGAGAGATAAAAACCATTTAGGGAAAAACTTCAGTGCACCCGATAGGGATCAAGGCTTGATCTCCCCCTCTTCAGCAGTCTATTCTTACACGAGAGTAGCGCGTTAGGTCATGCACCACCGAAGCTGATTTAACTTTATTTAAATCATAGGCCTATCCTATTTGGAATATAATACATATCCCATAAGAATCCCCACTGTTATAAAATTGTATTTAGATTATATTTTGGTTGTGCTAGTGAATTTTTACTATGCACTGACCGGCGCCACCAGGTATTCTGTGAAGCATTGGGTCTGGTACGGGGCCAAACTCAACCTCGTGAGGACAAATAAAGCTATTAGAATAAAAAAATATTAGCAGCTACGGTCTAGAAAACTGAGATTAACGGTAGGAGGGTGTGTTGTGCTGACTACATGACACCCTTATTCCACCAAAGTTGACGCTAACTTCGCCAAAAGACGGTGGTCGTTTGGTTGGTATGGCTCTATTGCGGGGTGACCATGGGCCATGGGGCTCGTTAATGAAGAAGAATTACGCAATTTTGTATACACCCTGTATAATAATACATTATATACACACACACACGTACATTTTTGTGTGTCTTGGATTATGACGTGATTAAGTTTCATTGGCTCGTAAGATGATTGGCAAGTGCCGCACTTCCTGCGTGTTTGCCGGTGTAACCATAGAGACCGCTTAGGGATGACCACACACGCCATTGTGTTGGTTCTATTGTGACGAGTGGTGCACACACCCTAATAGCTTCATACACATGAACGCACCTTAACATGATGAGATCAAGCCTGACAGCCTTAGCATCTACAACCAACACCGAAAAAGTTGGGACTCAGCGAGTTCATAAAAACATCTGACAATTCTTTTGAAGAGATGATTTAGAGGGAAAACTACAAAGCATGAATTTGAAATTTTAATGTTTTCTTGAGACGATCACCCAAATAATTCCCCAAATAAATTTAATATTTACAAAAAATAAAACAAAAAAACTCAATAAATCTTATTTTTTAAATTATTACTATGATGCCTTCAACCAGAATCGATGGACACGTAATTTAATCGTAAAGTTTGTTTACCCTTGCTTGGTGGTGCTGATTAAGTCTGGGTTTGATTCCCGTCTTGGTGTGCGAAAGGTTTTTTTTTTTTTAATGGCTTCCTCACACTCTAAACCTAAATGCGGGTATATTTTTTTAAATTCTGCCTTCATCCTCCTCCTACCAATTAGTGTATATTTCGGACGTAGACCTATAGTAAATGCCGTGGAAAAAAATAATTACACCTATCATCTTAACTTCCGACGAGTTTGACAAAACAGATAGCACACCCGACCCAAAAGGCCGAAGTTCTTTCTCAGCCACTGCATTGAGATTTATTTGATACACATAATATTTTTCCTTTCTCCCTCCAATCAAATACAGAAGCAGTTTCTTTTGATTTTCATTTCTTTCGCTTTGAATTTGGCCGTTTAGGAGTCAAGTGTTAAACTTTATCAAAATAGTATGATTTTATTTAAAGTTAAAGCCATTTAAGCTATTGATTACTTACATTACTCTTAATCTAAGAGTAAAGGGTGAGGAGGCTAAGCCCTAAGATCCATATGTAGAAAGGATGTAAAATCATTAACCATAAAAAAAGTACTCAGTCGGAATTAAACTACAGCTTCGCGAGTATGATATACAAGTACAGCCCCCTTCACATACTCTATTAATATTATTATTGGTCCTCACTGAATATTTATCACATCTGTGATACATTAAAATAAAATAATAATTGTGAATTGTATGTGCATTGTAAAAAATAAAGTTAAATAAATATTTCGAAACTTCTATAGCAATATTAAATTTATAACCCGCCATTCTAAATCATTTTAAAATCCCTTAGATCGTTTCTTCCCCCAAAGGTGCAACCCTCAAAATACGTAATGTACAGTACATGCGGGATTCGGCACACCATTGTGTTATGTGATGTCAATAGCTCAGTCCCTAGCTTTCTAATTAATGGAATTCTCGAAAACACTTTTCAAAGTCGCAGAAAATCTCCCCCACCTTTCCATCCCTCCCTTTTTTTAATTCCCCCTCTACTCGTTCACCAACAACCCAACCCTTACGTACACACATCCGGCACCAAAACCCTTTCATTTCATTTAACATAAGTCTTTTTTTTAACCACTCAGGCTAACCAGTTTTTTTAAAACTTATTTCTTTCATTTCGGTTGTAATTATTTTGTGTTATGTTCATCTAATGCTTCGGGAATGATACAATTTTTAAACTGTTGGAGGTATTTAACGTGCACTTTCTAAGCTCAGGAGAGCATCAGCTCACAACTTACAAACTAGCTAAACCCAAGACCACAACATTAAGGTGGGAGGCTAGGGGAAGCGAGAAAAGGCCAGTGTTTATACAGTTTTTGTATTTAAACATTTGTTTGGTCACAATAAATAAAATAATACATAAGTAGCAGCATAGAGTTTAATTTTCTTCAACCTCAACCATTCTTGAATATCTGTCAGGAGTGTCCAGGAGTTTATTGTCATCTTTCTCTTTGAATTTATAAAATTTGTTCTCAAACGTCGCTATGCTCATGACAGATATTCAAAACTGTTGATCTCATCATGTGAAGAAATTTAAACTCTATGTTTGTACCGGAGAAATATTTTATCCATCCGTGGGGTAGAGACGTACTATTCCATCAGGTCCCACATCTCGTAATGGTGTCACCCAACGCTCCTTCCATAGGCAACGACAAAGATTCAAGACAGATCTAATAATTCGGGTGTATGAGCTAATTTGTTGATAACACTATATATTTTTTAAATTAATTCATTGTGGGAACACCAATTCCTGTATTTCATATAGTTTTGGTAAAAAAAAAATCCTCTACAGTAATATAAAGTAAGTTAGAAGTTAGAACATCTTGAAAATCGTAGTTAAACTGGTTCTGTAGATAGTCTATTTCACTGATGAATATTCTTGGTTGATGAAACTTCTGTCAAGCTTTGTTGGAATATAATAATTGATGTAGACACAAGTATTGTACTTTTATAAATATATAATAGCTACCATGTCAATTTTTAGAGTCCTATTTGTATGCATACCAAACGGAACATCTATAAAGAAAGACGAAAAAGGAAAGAATAAAAAGAAAATTCTTTGTGTACATCTTATATTTTATCGTTAGAAAGACTTTTTTTTTCTGACACAATGCTCCCTTCCATTGTATTTCATTCGTTTGTCGTTCCCTCCCTCTCTCTCTCTCTCTTCCTCGCTTTTTTCCTTCTTTTATTTTCTTTATTTTGGTCCCCATTGCGTTTTTCAGTTGCTAATACCTTTCCGATATATTCTTGCCATTTGCATTGAAAACTCATGGAAGCAGTAGTTCCAACAATGGGATACAGGAAGCGCTAAGGCTGCGGAAGTAGCGACATCTCGCAACAACAGCACAAAGCTTTTCTCTATGCAAAATTTAGATTTATATTCTTTGTGTCTCTGTTTCTTGTATCTCCCAAAAAAAACACATTAGAAATATAAAAGGGTTCGACAAGAACACTCGCAATATATACCGCCCCAAACAATACTAACTAAAAATTCGTACTTCACAAGAATATCTACAACGGACATTATGTTGCTGATATCTAATCTATGCGAAATATTTTACAAATACTAAAGTAGTTATGTCAAAAAGTTTTCACATGCACCAAATTATTCATATTTCAAAGAAAAATTTAATAACAAACCCACCACAACTCCAAACAAAATCAATTACACACTTATTCACAAATATTATTATTTTAATCTTATACATTAAGTACTTTACAAAGAAAATTAATGGAAAAATTTCAAGCAAAAAAAAGCAAATTATGCCAAGTAAAATTAAGTAACTCTAATATTTTTATATCTAATGTAAATAATACAAAAAATGTTCATTTTACTAGTAATTCGAGACTTGTACACACAATTCTTTTTAACACAAAAAAGTATATATAATAAACTAATTAAAAGTTAATTAACATATTCAAAATTTAAGTGTATATATATATATACTACACACACAAACTCAAATTTAGAAGAATATTTATGTATTGTTATGTATTCAAATTTAGAACAATAGGTTCAGGTACTCAGGTATTTAGCTCATTATTATAAATATATACTCAAATTTAAAACAATATTCATGTATTGTCGAAGATCTAATAAATATTAAGCTTAGTAAAAGTATAATAAAATCATTATATTTGTATATGTATTTAATATATTAATTATATTCAAAACACTATATAAGTTAAAGTCTATACCGTTTTTGATATAATCAATAATATTCATACCCGCTTCGGTGACCACGTGGTCTAACGCGTTAAACTCGTGTTGGATCAAGACTATCGAAGATGGGGAGATCAGGGTTAGATACCGGTTGGGTGCACTGAAGGTGGTTTTCCAAGCTCCTTTCACGCTAAATGCGGGTGCACTTCCTCTAAACATAGCCTTCCTAATCCCTAAGCCACTAGGGTAATTATTACATAGGCATATAAACCGAACGGGTAGTAAGACTTGGTGCTAAAAAAAACTAAGATAGCGAGCTATCAGTTAACACGACACCTTTGACTCGGGAGGGCTTTTTGCTGCCCATAGTACAATGGCAACTGTATGAATAAGCATATCATGATGGATTAAATAGTCGAGCTATTATATTTGTTAGTTAGGGTTATATCCTCATCTAAATAATAAAGTAAATGCTGTTATTTGAATTAATCCTTTTATAATATAATACAAATCGATTAAGAATTGAAGATGTTTAAGATGAATAAAGATGTGTTCTATTCTCACCAACAAATGTTTCTACAATAGTAGAAATAAATGATCCCAAAAAATTAAATAGTCTGGCACTGATAAAACATCAACTTGCAAATAACAATACGAAATGTATAGCTGTACACTTGTCGTGTCGTTGGCTGTGTACACACTTACATTCAAATTTATTGAACACATTGTAACGACAAAAAGGTGTTTAGACATTTGGTCGATTGTGTACACATTGCTTGAAACTAAAGTGTAGCAATATCCATACATCATAGAATTATACCTTGGTTGAAGAGTCGACTCAATTCTTATCGTTACTTAAAGTAGATTTGTAACACGTGACACAATGGCAGAGGGATTGCTTGGTGGTAAAGTAATAGATATGCATATAGCATAGCTTATGTGGGTTTGGCTAGCATAAGCTATATGGTATGTGGAGTTAAAAGTATTTTAACTAATGTAGAGGCTACTTTTATTAGGTTTATTTTGTGCTCTAAAATATTGTCATAAATCATCATTTTGAGTTATTCTCAATCGAATTTGTCCATTTTTCTCCAGAAATTTTTAAATCAGTTAAGTTTTATATTACGCGTACCACAGTTTGGTAACCTCTGCTTCAGAGGAAATATATCCGAATTTATGTGAAGAAAGGCTGAAGAACTGTTTGGAAAAAACAAACAAAAAAACCTCCGTTCACTCTGGCAAGGATATCTAGCTTCAATTTCCCAGTCACCAGCAAACCAGACTAGATATTATTTAGTCAGAGTGTCCGCCATGGTAAGCTCTTGTTTTTCATTTCTGTGAAACATATTTATTTTGTAATACAAATTTTTTTTCATCGTCTCAAGCAACCAATGTTCATTCTCAACATATTTTTCTTTTTATCTCGACTAAGACGAAACTTTCTTCCTCTAGCCCACCATTCTCTACTTCGACTTCATTTATTTGTCCGATTGAGGACTTGTGCGTATTTTGAAGCCATTTTTGTTGTTACCTATTGTTATGGGTTTTTCTTCTTATAAATTCCGTATTTATTGTCCTATGTCCTTCTTCTTCTTTTTCT
>CABEEJ010000081.1:434009-463941 GCA_901482245.1 Timema douglasi | reverse complement strand
CACCCTAAAGCCTTTTTTTTCTTTTCCTTTTTACAAAACAACGATTATCCGGGTTGGGAGGGAGGGAGGGGGCTCATTTTTCATGGAATCTAGTACCCCGGGTCAGGAAAGGTCGACCCTTCAACTAATAACTCAATTTATTTGGAGCACAAATCAATGGGCAATGGGGTATGTGTAAAAAAATGAGTAAGTGGCAACAAAAAAAAATCCCTTAACGAGTCAGAGAGACTACCGTCTATTCCCCACCACCCCCTAAACCCCTCTCTCCCTCTATCTGTAGTTATTATGTTTCATGCAACAGTGAGAAAGTCTGTCAAGGGTCATAAAACATAGCATGATATTAACTACCGCTGCCACTATTCACTTCTTTATTATACGGGCACTTTGGCTAAATAGGTTTTAACTCATAAAAAGATCTTTAAACATAAAACCGGACTGTAAAACGTCGATCTTTAAAAAAGTTATATTACATTTGTGAATTGGTTCTATCTTCTAAACAAAATAATTTAGTTTCAATATGTTTAAAATAATATAAATGATTTTAAGTTTTGCATATTATACACACACATACAAACACAAAAGGTGGATATATAAGTTGGTGGGTATGTGTGCATAGGTATATACAAGGCCTTACCCAGCCAATAATTTCAGGTGGGGTGGGGGGGTGGTGAGCACATCCCTCATATGCTGGAAGCTAGAAAAAATTCTAAATGATAAACAGTTCTAGAAGCTCTCTGAAGTGTTTTTTTTTCATGGTAAAATAACCCCCATAATGCTGAAGGCTTAGAAAATTTCTGAATATTTAACACCTCCAGAAGCTCTCTGAAGTGCCCTCTAATTTGTGTTTGTATCTTAATTTTAATATTTTTTGAATCATAAGTAGAGCCATATATATTTTGTTCATAAAATTACGTGGGGGGTTTGAACTCCCAACCTTNTACATTTAATGTAATTAAAAGTAGACAATTCGACACCCGGATACGGGATTCATATCCGGGATCCTTAGTTTAGCACGTCAATAATCTACCTCTCACTTCTATCCAGGATTTATCACCAGCGTAGGGTAGCTCTTCACTCATAGTTTAATTCACGAGTCGTATTTGTGTGAGTAGAATAATCACTATTTGCGTTTAGCCTTAAAAGCACAGCAACCGCTGACATATGGTCGGATTTTATCCCACCGAGTGTACAATACTTTAGAAGATGATACAGCCATATTAGACTCGAGCTTTAAGTTGAAAAAGAAGAGAATGCGAAAAAATATAAGTGTTTTTGCGGTATTTCTAGCAATTTTTTTCCCCCAAATAAATAAAATTATTCTTTAGTAAATTTTCATTTTTCATGTATTTGAGGAGATTAACGTTTAATTTCTGAGCCGAATGATTATATCAGAACACGACTTGTAAATTAACAAATCTAGATCATACATTACATCCAGCACCCCAGCCGTTTATTCTTCACTGTGAAGAGGGAAACACACATTTCACAAATGATAATATATTTAGCCATACCAGGAATCAAACCCGGGATCCTTTAGGTCAAAAACAGACACGCTACCAACTGATGAAAGGTGTCAGATTCTTTAATAACAATATTAGAGTTTAATTTTAGTCACACGGGAACCTCAACAGATCTGGAATATCTGTCAAGGGTGTCATGGAATTTAATGACCACTATTATCTTCATTTAAAAAGTCTTTCAACAAAATATGCTAATATAATTATGATAGATATTCAAGAATTAATGATGAGGTCGAAGAAAATTAAACTCTATGTTTCTACTGGAACATTATTTGATTTATTTTGGCCAAAAAACAGTTTCGCTATAGAAACTGCAAAAACACCGCCCCTAACTCTCGTCCCCTACTATCTCACTTTAAAGTATGAATGAAGAATGATCCCAATCTCGAGACGAATCCTGGATAGCTTTTTGGAAGAGTGTTAATGCACTAGACCAAATATTCCGGGTTTGATTTCCTGGTTCAGGTAACATTTTTACATTGATTTAACAAATTTTAAATTTGGTTTAAAAGTTTATAATACGCTATCTGCGTTTTACTACCCTTCCGGACCGGCCAAATATTTACAATAATGAGCTAGGGATGAGAAATATAGAATCTAAGAGGAACGTTGAAATGAAGATGTCAATATATGCTCTGCCGAGATTAGAGTCCCACCTTTCTCATCACAGGTAAACGAGACTGACGCCTTCATCTGCGTGCTCAATGGTGAAGATAGAAGGCCTATTAAGGCGACTGTCCCTTTTTATTTGGCGTGGAAATGCAGAGCCATGGGAACAAACTGTTATCTTCAAGAATTCTTATTGTTTTGCAATTTTCTTTCGGAAGCGGCTTGTTCAAGAATAGAACCATCTTGATTACGTTATAATTTTTAATTTGTATATACACACTTCCTTTATAATTTTACCAGTTATCAAATATCAAATAATTTTGACATTTTTTAATTGAAAATTGCCGGCTGCATAACAAAAAATAAGAAAATGTAACACCTAATAAACATTGATAAATCATTTTAGAAGAGGTGTTGAAAATATTACTATGAAAATTTCACTCACTCTCGAGAAAACTAATATTTCCAAACGTTTGATTTTTCCGCAAGACCTATCCGGTAGCTAGCATCATCTACGTTTTCCATTATCCATCTGTTCTTGTTGGCGCGGAAGGATACTTTGGTCGGTTGTGAAGCCACGCCACGCCTTTCACCCTCCCGCCCACCATCCCACAAAATAGGTTTCAGACGTGCAGTCGACAGGGCCAAGGGCCTTAATAACGTAGTCTTATAGAGAAAGGATTAAGAGGGTGCATAAAAATTAAAAGGGACTTCACAAGAATTCGTTTGGAGGAAGGAAATTAAACCACTTGAAAAGAAAACCCCCTGTGCACTGGTTCAGGGTTCTAGATCTAACATCAGCAGTCAACCATTTTAACCATTAAGGATACCACTTCTGGATACAGATACAGAGGTACCGAACTTGATCCCCAGCATCCCCAGATTTTCTGTGTGTTTCAGTTTTATTGCATCAAAACATTTTTATGGTCAAAATAAATCAAATAGTGCTTCAGTAAAACGATAGAGATTAATTTTCTTCACATGGTGATATCAACAGTTCTTGAATATGTGTCAAGAGTGTCCTGAAATTTAATGATAACTTCTTCTCTTCATTTAAAAAGATTGCCGTTATGCTCACGACAAAATTAATATTCAAGAAATGTTGATATCACCATGTAAAGAAAATTAAGCTATATGTTTATACTTAAGCAATATTTTTTTATTTTGGTCAAAAAAAAATTTGTATATAAAAACTCCAAAAACAGTGGCCTTTTCTTGCGTTCCCTACATCCACTCCTTAAAGGAGCTGCATAGAGGAGATGAGAAGTGTTGCAATCGTCCAAAAATATCACGTTATTTAAGAATTTGTCTGTTATTTCAGACTATAGCTAACTACAATATGGAGTTGAAAATTGGAGGTGAAAATTATTAATGAATGTCACTAAGGGAATTTAAAAACTTACATTTTCAATTTTATAATTGAAGCAAAGTCATGAAAAATAAGATTTGCTCATTTTTAACGATGATTTACGTTAAATATTTGAGATCAAAGTAAATGGCTTTAAACATAGATCTAACGTCTATTCACTAGCTAAAGTAATTTTAATAACATCCTAACAGACAATTTGAGGATGAATTAGGATTGTTTAAGTTATTTTGATGCTTCAGAACTGCTAAGGGCCGTATGCAATAACTTGACTAAGTGGATCCTTTGTTGACACTAGCGTGGGTTTGCTTGCGTCACCATAGGTTGGAAGGTGGAGTGATAGTATGCTCAGGACCACACTAGCGGTCCACTAAGCATTCACTAAACGTTCTTGCATACCGCCCTAATTCCCATTAGAAGATATTTCCCCTCAAGATTTCGGTGCTCTTAGTAACAATTAATTTGATAGTGGTCCATATTCGATCGCCTTGGTGTGTACGTCAATTAGTAGCTTGGTCTTGAGGGAAGGTCTCTCTACCTAGCTAGGGTCTCTAATTGCCACTCGACAAGGTCCTCGTTTCGATGCCGGTCCACTGCACACCCCAACAGGGCGCGGGGCGACACATGCACAGTCAAAACGTTCAACTGAAAAGGACTGCTTGGTAGAGAAGAGGTACACGAGCGGCGAACACAGACGGCGGCTTGGAGCAGCAACCAACTATCTACCACTGCACGACAAATTTATATATTTTTTTGCCCTCTGAATAAGATAATGTGATTCTAGTGGCTTTATTATAATCTGAAAACAAGAGTTTTCTATGACATATCGTTTCCTTGAGACAAACAATTTAATATTTCACTTATAGAACAAAATGTATTTACATGTTATATACATTTGATTATTTAATGAACAATTTGTGTTTTGTTTAGCTCTTTCGCTTGTGGCCCCTTTCTGAGATTTTTCTAATCAAAGAACAACACTATTCAACAAGCATGCTATGGTTCCATCTTCAGGAAAACCTCTTTTTCCATGGTGGAAACATCCCGATGAAAATTGTAACCATGTTTGCCACTTAGTTCTCCTAGATTTTGTGGGGGAAAGTCCAGAAAATTAAGATTTAATTACATATTGCATTTCATAGCTTGAAAACACTTAAACATTCCATTGACAATTTCTTTATAATTCTCATACTTGTAGTTATTAAGAAAGTTGGACCACATAGATTTAAATGCAATCCGCGTTGCCTTATCCATCTAACTTGTGTATTTTCAAAAACCGGATCCTGTATAACAGTTTATATCTGTGGGCCAAAAAAAGATCTTCTCTTTCACTTTTGTCTAGCCTAGTCTGGGGAATTTGTTCCTAAGATACATTGATGCATCACCCTACTTGTTCAAATAAATTATCAAGAAGTTTTAAACAACCCTAACTTAATTTCTAGTGGCTGCACATATTCAGGATCCACTAACGGTTAAAAGGAAATGTTATTTGGATTTGTCTCTGAGGCCTGTCTTTACGAACATAATGGTTGGTATTTGTCACGACTGTCCCACTCACATAAAAAGAAACAATATTTTGTATAATATGTCTACATTCAAAATAGAGCTCCTAGTATTTTCAAATCCCCACATATGTGCCACTTTTATTAGTTATAATCATTTTTGTTGAGCAAGGAACACATGTTTCCATAAGACTCCTTCGTGTGAACAATATCTGCTAAGGGGACACAAGGATATAGGATAAAAAATGAAGATGGACTGCCTTTAAAATAAATTTCGGGAAATCAATTAAATGCACCATTCTTCTGGATAGTGACGGTGTCCCAAGGCATTAAATAAACCGTATATATCATTGCAAATTAATAACACTATCCCTGGAATAAAAAGTCTTTTAAAAATCATTATAATATATATTTTCCTAAAGGAAGCTTCTTTGACTTCTTTCTCTAAAATATTTCAACCTTGGAGGCTCTCATTCAACAATTCTGTTTGCATTTGTGATGGGTTTAGATCTATAACTGGATTGTTGTTTTCTTGTTTTATCAGGTAACGTACGGATGAAGATGACGGTATAGATTCTGGATTCCCACTGACTCTGCTAGTTACAGATCCACTAAGCTATTAGTAAGAAAATTGGGCCAAAGCTTCCCTTTTATGAGTCAGGGACTCTTCAAAAGTTAAACAACCCAATGCCACAATCGGCAGAACGTCTGGTAGCGATCAGTGGGGAACAGTCGCTCCACCCCAGGTTCCCTTAACCCACCATGGTGGTATTCTCAGGCTATGCGTCATATATTAGGGAGAGAACACCCCCTCAACATACCCTGGTTCTGGAGACGGGAGAGTTGGCTCCTCCATGTGTAAGAATAGTGTTACAGAGGAAGTTCAGGAAGTACATAGTTACATTAGTGATTCCTTTTATAATGGACTGGAATGGCCGAGGTCCACCCTCACCGGAGGTGCCTATCCAGCTTACTGTTAGCTGAGCCAGGGGCTCTTTAGAAGTGGTAAACCCCCAAATGATATAATTGGCAGAACATATAACACCTAGGATGGGAAACAATCAACCGTCTCCAAGACTCACAGCAGTCGTACTCCCGTTTGTTCAGGCTACCAACCCCTGTCAGTCGATGACCCAGAACTCGTTAGGTAGCCCGGGAGCCTACCGTAACCCCCCTCCCCAACACATCCTGGCCCCAGGTGTGGGAGGAGTTGGCCTCTCCATGTGTAATAACCAGTATTACGGAGGAAGTCAGGAAATTTAGTTATAAGGATGGCCTCTGTTTCCCGTGGAGTTGTCCTAAGTTACCTAGCGGCAACCTAGTGCGGGTTCCTGGCCAGATATTCCTGACTGAAACCAGGTACGAACTTCCAACCACTTAGTATGTGGTGGGTGGATGATTCTAATCTTTCCTCACCTTCAAATAGATGATCTTACAGGGCTTTAGCCGCCCGACCAGCCGGCCAGTCCTGATGTACGATGCCCTGGGGGTCGCCATTAGAGAAGATCTTAAAAATACATGTTGTAACCCTATTAAATGCAGATTTTATTTGTTTGAATAAGGTTGGATTTATACTTCTGACCATTTACTGTACTTTGATCTCAGAAGTGCAACATTTTTATGACAATGATTTAGTTATAATGTATTATGATTTTTTCTTTGAGCTATAAAACTTAAAACGTAATGAATTTAGTCCTCTAAAAACATGTTAATACTGTTCGAATCCAATTTGGTGTTAACCTTATTTTAAAATAACAAACCACTTCTCAAATAACGCGGGTTTTCTGGACAACTACAAAATCAACATCATTCATCAAAAGTGAAAGCTCCCGGATATATAGTTTGGTGTATGAATATTCAGAAAAGTATATCTAGTAATTTAATAACTATCAGAAAAGATTTCTATGGAGGTGGGGCAAAAGGCGAGTTGAAACAGTGGATTGCTACAATTAAAAGTTTGGCAGGGACATCGAATATTTAATTATATAACAATATTACTCAGTGATCCACATCAGTGGACACGTGGTCTAAATGTCAGGCTAGTCTAGTCTAGTTTTCCGGTGTCAGGAAGTTCGTATTTCGTACACCAACTGGGTGTATTGGAAGTGTATTTTTCCAAAATGGTTTCCCAGTCTCTTTCCGTGTAGATAGGCTGCATTTACTTAAATTCCATTCTTCTCATACCTATCATATTATCTTGATTAAAATGCGTTTATCCGGATAGGTATACGTGGTTAATATATATATATAAACTCAATCGGTGGCTTGGATCAGGAATAGCGGCGTGGAATTTTGGAGATTATCTAACAGCCCATTTAACATTGTATTTTTTAGACGTTATTTAAAAAGGGTTTTCCTGAAGATGGAGAACATTTTGCTGTTTTACTGATCAGTTCCTTTTATAGCAATATTGAGCGTCTCAAATTTAAAATTGCTGGTCAACGTTTAAGGGCTAGTTTCATAGTCAGATTGAGTACGCCTCCCGCATATGAAACTAGTCCATTCCATTCTGATTTAGGTACGTATCATCCTGTATTTAGTAAAGTGCCATATTTGAGGTGTACTAAGTCTGAATATGGATCTGGCCCTAAGAACTTTGAGTGTAGTCAAGGCATGTTTATTTGGTTTTTAATTGAATTACCAACGTATTTACAAGAATCTATCAAATAAATATAAATCACACAGTTCTGTTCTACGTAAATGATCAAACACTAGAGTCGGTACGCGGTCAATATAAGCGGGAGAATTGACTCGATTGTCCTGTGTGGGAGAATGCAAAGAAATTAGCGATAAACGCTCAAATAAGTCCCCATCAGTTTGTCGTCTAAGGAAACATGAATGTTGTCGGTGAGACCTACGAGCTTATGAGTAAAGTGTAATTGTTTTTCTTTTTAGTATTTAACGAGTACTTTATGAACCAGAGGGCTACATGGGAAAACACAGAGAAGCGCTGCAATGGTTTAGAAATCCCTAAACATTTATGAAGTGGTTTGATATTTTTTTATTTGTTTTCACCAAAATGTAGGCTAAGGTTCTGATCAGTTAAAGCAGAAATTAAGTTTATTTTATTATTGTGTCTTATTATCAATTAGGTTTATACACTTTTTTTATTGTTTTAAAAATTTGTCTAACCCAATAAAACAATCCTTCATTATCTTAAAAATTGTCTTTTGTGACCCTAGCAAAAAAAGAGTTTATTTGATAAAGGAAGTATAGATATATGTTTATAACCTTTTGATTTAATCTAAAAAGTATAAATTCTCGCGTAAATCATCGTTTAATTTATTTATTTTAAACTTTCAACTCAAAATTAAAACTTTTAACTTGTCAGAAACCTGCAGGTAATTTTAGTCTACATTATGTTGAAAACATTATTTAACAAAATATCAAACAATTGCTTGGATAGTGCGGGATTTCTGAACGTCTACGAGGTGTCTCAGTGCTCTCCAATACAGCCCTCGAAGCAAGTTATTTGAAATCTCTTCACAACAGCAGTAGACGAAGATGTCCGCTTTTATTCCGATATGTAGTAGATACGCTCCAATGAAGCAGTTGGTTTTGAAATCCCATAGGATCTTCCACGAAGATGTTGTCGCGCAGAAGATGGAAGACTGAGGTTATTTCAAGTTACGCCGAGCGGACAACGCTGACGAGGCTGACATCTTGTGATGGAGAAGCTTTGATATTATCACGTGATCATGTTTATGATCTAGCCTTGGTGAGGTTTTTTTCCGGTGAACGGGTGAATTCACAGTTATAGCACATATATTATTTCTCGCCCCTTTGCTTAATCCGCACCGTTTTCGTCTGATCACTCACATAGAACAGCGGCAAACAGTAGAATGTCTCCAATCTGATTTCCTATTCACTCTCCATTGAATGACGGTGAAGTTCTTTCACCTTCGTGAAATGCGAGGTCTCGTGATTAGGAACCGTCAATAACATGGTATGACCAATTGGTCGGTATGTACTATAATTTGCTCTCGTGATCAACCTCAGGGAGCATTATAGTATGCCAACATATGACTACAACTGCGAACTTCTTTCAAATAAACTCTTTTTTTCCTGTTCTTATAGGTTAAAAAGTTTAGTTTACAAACACACTGCCACTAAATCGTAAGGCCTAATAGTAACAAACATATAGCTTCGTGCAAATTAATCATAACTATTATATATCAGTGGTGACCTGGTGGTCTAGGGGTAAGGTGTCGGACTTCTATGCTGGCGGCCGGGGTTCAATCCTCGGTCCCGGCAAAGATTTATCTGATTACCAAACCCTTCCTTCACCTCTGACAAGACATCTTGTGAATGTGGGGAATGCCAGGCCTCCACCGCGGTTCGGATTCCACGTTAAACTGTAGGTCTTCCATTTCATCTCACAATCACCCTACCATTACACATTAACATAAGTGCGTATAACCCGAACAGGTAGTAAGACGCGGTGCTAATAATAATATTATATATCTAAGTAATAAACCACAGCTATTGTTTTATACTCGTTAAGGCCTACTGTCCTTTAATGGAATACTGCGAAATGCCTATCAATACCTAATAATCCGCTTCAGTGGCCGCATGGTCTACTCTAAAGCTTGATTCCCACGTTTGTCGAAAATAGAAAGCAGAATCTAATCGAGTGGTGTAACAACTCACACAACACTGTATGTTGATGATGCATTTTAACGCAAACTTAAAACAGCTGATTATCAACATATTTTATTTTCTAGTGGATAAACATATATTTTATACCATCCTTCCGATTGATGGTTTCAAATTATAACGCTGTGTCGTGGCACAATCCAAAATTTATATACACGTGCATAGCAGCTTATTTCAAATATTCTCATAAAAGCCAACGAAGCTGTCTGATTGCTTCTGTCTGTACAGCGCATGCGTTGTCAAATGCGCATTCACACCGATTTGAATTGGCTGGCTCTGAGATTTGATTGGTTTTCCCGTGCCGAACAACTCAGGCAGAGTGGACGAAGTAGAGACGAGTTGAATGCTATTAAAACAGATCGCGCTGATGAGTTGGAAATCTTGGGATTGGCTTAAAGCTCGTCACGTGGCCATGTTTCTGTTCTACGTTTGTTTTTCGGTGAACGAGTGAATCTACACCAAGGTGTCAATCCAATCTCGTGTTCTAGACTGGCGTACTGATGACGGGGAGATTGGGCTCGAATCCTGGTTGGGTCTACTGAGGGAGGTATTTCCTAAATGGTTATCACACTCTTGTGTCATGCAAATGCAGGTAGACTACCTCAAAAATGCTTCCTTGCCCATTCCTACTCCCTTGGAGTATATCCTGAAAAGTTAGTATACGTGGTGATTAAAAAAACATTCTTATCTGAGGTAACAAGATAATTAAGGTGAGATTAAAATAATTGAACCAGTATACGCCTTGATAGAGGACTGAAAAACACTTTCCACACTAATCATCCAATGCACCCTTTTGTAATCGGATCTTGCCTTCTTTATTCATAGTCAGGAAAACTCCCCACACTTATTATATCCTGGCCCATTGGTAGTTATATCGATTTTTGTCGAAAATAGACCTACACATTTATAAAATAAAATAAAATATGGGGAAAATCGACAACAATGTCTCAATTTCGTATGATAAACGAGTCTGCCACAACATGCAAATTCTCCCAAAAAATTAGTGTTTACAAATCTTTTTTTTATTTTTTGTTTTAGGGAAGGTTGTTTTAAATTAACCAAACCTTTCATTATAAAGATGAGTCTCCCTAGTAGCTCGGACAAGAATCCAAACATTCAACAAAAACCTATTCGTTGTCAGTGTCTTCCAAGCACAATCCGGAACACATTGTACTAAATAAAAAATAATAAAAAACGAAGCAATTTTCGAAATAGAAAATGAGGTAGTAGACAAATAAAAGAAAAGAGTTGATGAGAAGCTCATTTTGGAAATCCCCCTAAGATTGTTGTTTTGTAAAATAACAAAATAATAAAAATAATAATAATAAAACAGGTGTATAGGAGTACGTTGAGGGGATGTAGCTCACCCTTAGAACCCCACTCCTTCACCCGTCCTTTTTTTCAACCCCTCCTCATCCCTTAATTGTGTGTCGAGGCCTTTACAATACAATCACAGCATTATTCCCGCCCGCAGTCCAGGGACTTCGGGGTTAATCACTCAAATGACAGACAAACCCGCCCTCTTTCAACCCCTAAAAACTCCTGCACTCACTTGATAAATTGTTTGTTTGGCAAAAAAAAAAAACCTCTGTAGTCAAATGAATACCAACGCAATCCCTGGCCGTATTTTTTTTTTGTTGTGTTTTGTTTTATGAAAGAGTTTATGGGGAAAGGGTATTGTGAAAGAGGTAGGGTATTTTGGAAGCTAGTAATGAGTAAAAGGATGGTGAATATATTTTTTATATATAAATCTCTACTACGTCGTGTGTCGTTTGTTTGGGGACTGCAAGCATGTGGAACCCTGATTAAAGCCTTCTCTTGTACTAGGATATCAGAACAGAAGAGGAGGTGGAATATCTATAACTAACGAGAAAGTTGGGCTTTCTTCTTTTCCAACAGGAGCGGATGGTCCATTGAGAGTCGATATAGGCTTACCCTATTTAAGAGGGCGTCGTTTTATATACAGGCCTACTTTGTTTGCCTCACAATAATACTGAAATGACAAATTTGGAACGCAGACTTTCACAATCCCATTTGATTTTCTAGCGTTAGAATTCATTTTTTTGAGGATACCATGGTTAAAAACAATCTTTGATAGCCTCATTATTATTCTCTAGATTCCGAAACACTATTCCCTTCTTTAATAATGTTCAGTAATGTTAGCGTCGTTTGGTATTTTTTGCTGTTGCTGGACTTCACAATGGTAAACACAAATATGTTCTAGTTCTTGTTTTGGTTGCGACATTGTCCTTTGTTTATAATTTTTAAGGAGTGGCTTGGATTTAAGATATTATGTAGTATTTTAAATAATGTGACTATTTTATTTATTTTTATTCGAAAAATATTTTGACAATTTATATTAAAAAACTCGTATGATCTCGGGAAAAATGAGTCATATTTTTAAATTAACATTATTGAAGTGATGTCACTGTATTTATATTATAATATAGTCAAATATATCATATTTATGAAAATTTTAAGAATTAAATAGTAAAATATCATTGAATATTAAAATTGTTCATATAACAATGGAAATATTGTTAAGGTCCCCGAAAAAGTTTGTTTTCAAACTGTAAACTGTATTTATTTTCTTGACATATAGAAAGCACAGTATCTTTCAACTAAAAAGAAACTCCAGGGCTTCAGCCCGCAATCGACTTATGACAACCGAACGACCGCTGTACGCTGTTTTGGCGAAGTTAGTGCCAACTTCTGCGGATTAAGGGGTCATGTAGTCAGCACAACGATCACTTCAGCCATTATTATTATTAGCACCGCGTCTTACTACCCGTTCGGGTTGTACGCACTTACGCTAATGTGTAATGAATGGTAGGGTGATTGTGAGATGAAACGGAGGACCTACAGTTTAAAGTGGAATCCGAACCACGGTGGAGGCCTGGCATTCCCCACATTCACAAGTTGGAATTAATACACGTCTTGTCAGAGGTGAAGGAAAGTCTTGGCAATCAGATAAATTTGTGCCGGAGCCAAGGATCGAACCCCGGACCTCCAGCACAGGAGTCTGACACCTTACTCCTAGACCGCCAAGTCCAGCCATTGATCTCATTTTTCTAGACTGGAGTCGCAACTTTTCCCATAGTTCTTATGAAAACTTAATTATTTAATTAGTGTAATTCATGTGTATAATAAGTTGTAGAAAAACACTTAACATAAGTTTTCAATATACTAGTTATTTTTAAGGTTGTCACAAATTAACTGTTACATAAATAAGATTTCAAATCTGAATCGGTGATAGCTTGGACAAAGGCGTTAGTCTCATCCTGTCTGGTATGCCGACGAGTGAGATCGGTGTCTAAATCTCAGTTGGGATTACTGAAGATTTTTAAATTATAGAGTAATTTTTTTACTCTCTTTTCACGAAAATGCGGGTAAACTTTTTCTAACTTGTATCTTACTTCCCTCTACTCAATCAGTGTAAATATTTGGAAAGACTGGTCGGGTAATAGGATGCTCAGCTCAAAATGAGATTTGAAAATAGATGTTTCATTTTTACTTTCTCTCATCTTACAGGTAGAGAAAGTATGGTGATCGTCAAAAAAAATCGAACTCGAGATTTTGATGAATCTTGACGTTTCATGACTCCCTAAATCCGATAAAGTTGTTTTTGAATTTCCGTCTGTCTGTATCTACCTCCAACTAGAGCCTAAACTATTTTTCCTATTGAGCTAAAACTTGATATCTAGGGCTTTCATAGGGTTGACCTGAGGGGTTTTTGGAATTGGATATCTACCCCTAAAATTAAGGGTAGTTTACTGAAAGGCAAAAAGAGAAAAGGTCGAGTTTCTCAAAATCGGCAGACACGATTTTGATTAAATTTCATTTATAAACATTAATAAATATTCCAAACAAAATGGCTACCCTCAATATTTCGGCAAACTTTAAGGGCTCCGGTCTGATGCGTAAATTAACATTTTTTATAATATCTCCGAAACCATTTGAGATATGAAATTACTTAGCATTACAAATATTTATATATATATGTATAATACAAATATTTTATTCGAAACATATTTTTATAAAATCACTAAGTTTCAATCTATACGCAATTATATATATTTTTTAACTTTTTGGACATTAAAGTTTAAGTATTGCGACCGTAAAAAAAATCAAACCTGAAATGTTGATGGATGTCGACGTCTCATGACCCCCCGAATCCTAAAAAAATAGTATTTGAAATGCCGTCTGTCTGTGGGTCTATTAAAACTTAAAATTAAAAGAGTAGTTTTATAAGGGGCGAAAAGAGAAAAAATAGGTTTTCTCAAAAGCTGCTCCAACGATTTTGATTAAAATTCGTATCTAGGCGTTGATTAAGATTATAAATAAACTGTCTAGTTTCATTTTCCCATGAAAATGATTTTTAGGGTACTTTACAAAATCGTTAATTTCCGTATCTCCACAACTATTTGAGATACTAAACAACTTATCATTGAAAAATTGTAGGACTATTAGAAATAAAAAACTTTTATTTGACATATCATACTAGTCATCATACTAATATTATAAAGAGGAAAGATTTGATTTTTTGTTTGTTTGTTTGAAATGAATAGGCTCCGAAAGTACTGGACCGATTTAAAAAATTCTTTCACCGTTGGCAAGCTACACTATTCCCGAGTGACATAGGCTATGTTTCATTTTCAAAAAAAATTAGGGATGCTTACTAAAACTTGAATAATCTAACCAAAGGTGTAAAAAAATAAACAAAAAACTTCCTTCAATCACGTGCGCTGCGAAAACTATTAATGATAGAACAAAATGATGTATTACAATTTTTCAGGACACATCACTATCTATAAAAAATGTCGCGACAGCATGTCTCTATCTTTTATAGTTACGTCACAATAAGCGTCCTTTTATTAATTTTTTTTTATTAAAATACAGGTTTGCTAGAAAACGATGACCATTGGGAAAATACTCTAAGAGAAGCATCGCTTTTGCAATGTCCAATACAACTAAGAGAGTTGTTTGTGGTCATACTTTTATTTTGTCAGCCATCGGAGCCATTCAAATTGTGGGACAGTTTCAAAGATGATTTGTGTGAAGATGTTAGACACAGAATCAGACAGGAAAATCAAGACTTCGCGTTACCATACAATGAGAATATTTATAACGAAGGTTTGATACAAATAGAAAATAGATTGTTGCAATTAAATGACAAAAGTCTAAGTGATTTTGGATTACCTTCTTCAGTTCGTACAGAAAACAATGTTGCAGATACAATGGCACATCACTACGATACAAATGATTTGACCGCTTTCGTCAATGAAAACCTACCAAAATTAGTCCCAGATCAAAAACATGCTTTTGAGACTATAGTCGACAGCGTGAATAATGACAAACGAAAAATATTTTTCTTGGATGCGCCAGGGGGAACAGGAAAGACGTTTCTTGCTAATTTGATACTTGCTAAGGTCAGAGAATCAGGGAAGATAGCAATAGCAGTTGCTTCCTCCGGAATTGCTGCAACTCTCTTGAGAGGTGGCAAAACTGCTCATTCTACTTTTAAACTTTCGCTATCTGTAAATCTTGAGCAACAATCTACATGTTCTATCCGCAAAAACGGGCCTCTAGGTAAATTACTACAAGACACCTCATTAGTTATGTGGGACGAATGCACGATGAGCCATAGAGCACATATAGAGGCCGTGAACAGAACCTTAAAAGACCTCAGGAACTCCTCTGCAGTCATGGGCGGGATTACTTTTGTATTTGCTGGAGATTTCCGACAGACTCTCCCCGTTATTAACAGAGGTACGCGAGCAGATATCATCAAAGCATGCTTGAAATCGTCTCCCTTATGGACTTCGATTGAAACATTAAAATTAAGGACGAATATGAGAGCTCATCTTCATGGAAGTGACAGTGATTTCCCACAACAACTGCTAAAACTTGGTGAAGGAATTTTCCCTGCTCCAAATTTAAGCGGATATAGTGACATTATTCTGGATGAGTATCTAGGCCAAATACTCCATGATTTGGAAAATTTAATAGATGCAGTATACCCTGATATCGAGAATTTGCACGAAAAGGACTTTCATTGGTTGTGCTCTAGGGCAATAGTATCAGTAAAGAATGATACTGTCAACGAAATAAACAATCTTATCGTTCAAAAAGTCAGCGGTCAGATAAAAAAATACAAGTCGATAGACACTGTAACTAATATTGAAGATACAGTTCATTATCCACAGGAATTTTTGAATTCCTTGAACCCTTCTGGATTACCACCACACGAACTGACGTTAAAAATTGGAATTCCAATCATGCTTTTGAGAAATTTAAGCCCTCCAAGCATGTGCAATGGGACGAGGTTGCTTATTAAGGAGTTAAAGGAAAATTTAATTGTAGCGACTATTATGACCGGTCCAGCAGCTGGTCAACTAGCTCATATACCGAGGATACCGATGATCCCAAGTGATTTGCCAATCCCATTTAAACGGCTTCAATTTCCGGTAAAAACATCTTTCGCATTAACAATTAACAAGTCCCAAGGTCAAACCTTCGAATTAGTTGGGATCGATCTGCGAAAGAAATGTTTTACTCATGGTCAATTATACGTTGGCCTATCGCGGGTTGGAGCCCCTGAAAATCAATTTATTTTGCTGCCACAAAATAAAACCACATCAAATATTGTTTACAGGGAGGCTCTTACTCAATAAATTAAATGGCTTTTGTTTTGTGGTTATGACCTTTTAACAATTAGTATAAGTATATATAAAATATATATATATATATATAAACAATGTAAATACAAAAAAAAGTTTAAGGAAATATATTCACAAAAAAAAAATTAATATCTTAGTTTCTTGTTTTCAATGAATGTTATTTTTTTAGAAACTCACTGTAAAACATTGTGTATTTTCTTTTATTATATTATTATGCCCGTGCGAAGCCGGGATGGGCTGCTAGTATTTTTATAAAAGCAACAGTTTCTGAGATATTTGCAAATATATTAATCCAATTTTGTGAGCTTTAGTTGTAAACATATACTACTTAAGTCTTAACGCAATAATTCTCCAATGCCATAGAGTAATTAAATATAAGTAAGTATCTAAAAAAAAGTATGTTATTTTTCCTTAAGCCTCTTAGGAGAAATGTTTGTACAGCAATGATCTATCTCCACTTTAGACTCAATAGTCAATATTTACATTTTTTATTGGTCAAAATGTGTAAATGAATAATTAAATATCAATGCTATGACTTGAAGATGTGCAACACCTAAAAAAAATTTAAAATTTTAACCGGAAATGGAAATTTTAATACGAAGTGTTGACCCTTGTGGAGCCAATATTAATCTTTTTTATTGGTCCAAGCATACAAATGAGGACATTAATTCTTTAAAAATAAAAATATAAGATTTAAAACAGAAATTTGGACGAATCTTAACGGCAATCTTGCCTTCTTACATTATTCCGTTCAGAAATCTTACGAGTTTACGGTGCACCGTACCATTTATTTTTTAATGGGCCAATCTTATTTTAAAATGTCTGTTTTGACCGTTTTTGAGAAATATAAAAGTATTCGCTTAAATTTGGCTAATATAGTTAGAAATGTAAATAAAACTAATTTGAAATTATTTTGTCCACAACAATATTTCTAAGGTAAATATGCTATAATTTCGTCCACTCCTCAATTTATTCACTTGATATTTTAAATATGTTCTGAACCACATATTCCTTTAACATTATTTTTAACTATTAGCATAAGTAGAGACCCGATGTCGCCCATGATAGCCCCGCAATGGATTGCGTGGTTACCCCTGGCAACGCTTTTTTTCTTTCTTCAGACAGAATAAAGAATCTCTTTATTTCATTTCTTCCAACCTAGTTTTAAATACATTTAAAAAAATCAAATCCAACTTTTAAAATTCCTGTTTCAACGTGCACATTTTCATGCACAGGGGGCTATTAATTTTTAAATTTCCTACCTTAACGTGCTGTAGGTATCACGCAACGCTCATGACAAACACATACACAAACGTTTCATTTTATTAATATAAATAGATTAAAAGTGTTGCTCTAATCCAGCGGATCCCAACGTGGGGTACGTGCCAGGACGTTTGGGGGTACGCGAACATATTTTATTAATGGGGGGAACGACAGCAGTGTAAGACAAAAGATCAGTCAAAAGTTATTAAATTAACTTCGATATGGCGAAGCACTGTGGGGGCTTTCTTCTATATTTGACTTCGAAGAACTTATTTCAATTTCAGATATAAAATAGTTTTTATAATTATTAATAAATTAAATGTGTGTTTGTCTTGTTACTTTTGCTTTTTGAATGTGAAAATATCTAAACTCTTTATTAAGCTTACTATCCCATTATAAAAATCCCATTACTGGTCCATTTGTTTTCAGTTGCAAAAATATTAATCAGAAACAAATACTACTGTAGTAATTAAACATTTTGTCAAAAACTAAAGGCACAATTTATGGAAATGAGCTGCCAAGGGGTACGCAAGCGAAAAAGGGTTGGGAGCCACAGCTCTAATGGGATCCTGAAAGAATACAGCTCTAATGTTAAGTTATAATTTACCAAGGAAAATTTAAAGGTTTTATGTAAAATGCGGTGATGCCACCAAAGGATGTTTTTGTCTGCCGACAGGCACTTTACCTTGTCAAAATTTAGTCCTCCAATAGCTCCTATAAGCAGCTTCATTTTTTAATTTATTTTACATCCTGATGAAAACTCTTCTTTTCTTGTTTGACGTATCCATGCTATATGTCATGATCACGATCAAATTAACGTTCAAGTAACGTTACCTTAATGTTATTATTATTAGTATTATTAATTAAAGGTATTTAACGTGCACTTTCTGAACCAACTGATTATATCAGCACACGACCCTTATTGTTCACGTACCGTAACGTAAAGGCTCTCATCGTGTTTTTAAATTGAAGCCATCATAATCTAGATAGCTTTTCGTAATCCTAAACTTTACGTACACTGTAATTCTACGTACACTTAATCTTTACGTAAACTTAAAGTTCACTTAACATATGAGTTTTACAGAAGAAACAAACGTTAGGTTAGGTGAAAGTTAAGTGAAAGGTCCCACGTGTTATAACCAGCCAATAATTTTTTGAGTTATGTCAACAGGGCTATTTAGTGCTTCATTTGTTTGTACATGGAATACAGACGACTTTTTTGTTTAGTCTAACGAGTTCTAAAACGTCGTAGCCTTTTGTTACACTTTATCTTGAATATCTATTACACTTCTTTTGCAAATATGTGTAACCTTATCAAACCTAAATGTTTGGGTTTAAATATATTGAACAGATTGTCTTCAAACAGTTTAAATTCATTGTCTGTGTTTTGGTTGAATTGTTACGTTATGTTACGTGAATCTTGATCGCACACTAGTTTATTTACATTAAGTGAGCGTCCTTTACGTTACGTGAACGTTAAGTTGCTCGTGATTCCAACATTGACTTCATGGTCAGCTTCTCACCTTAACATTGCCTTTTATGACATCACGCAACACTTTTTTTAAAAATCATAATGCGACTCATCTAGCTGGCCTTTTTTTTCGTAGCCTCATTTGCAGAATGGTTAGATTTCCATCGACTCTTTTTTAGAACTTCTTCATTACTCACCATAACTGCTGAAATTATCCAATCAACCCTCATATCCCAATTATAGTCATAACTGCAAGTATCTTCATCGTCAGCCTGCACATCCTTCAAATCAAACTGTTTTGAAAGACGCATATATAAATATAACAGTGTGTCCCGTAATTAATGCCATAGTTAAATCAGAACGGTAACAGAGGCACTAACTACAGTAGTTGATGAATCATCAGATGTAGTTGGGGCTTCTCTCGGAGTCAATACCAACTGTCAAAAGTATGACGCCTTAACAAGTACAAAAACAAAAATAAGAATACACACATGGCCGCCATGATAAACCCGTCTTACTCACAACAACGGACACTATATAACGAAAGAATGTGTTCATTGTTGATTCAGGTGGCATTCGAACTATTGTTCATCCATAGAAGCCAACGTTTGTTTCTCTGTTTGAACTGACTTTTCAATCCCTATCCCCATCCACCCCTCTTTTCCCCATTCTCCTAATGTTCTCCTTCATTATTATTACGTCTTTTATCCTCGCTTTTCAACAACTCTCAATGCTTCATTAGGAATCTCGAGGAGTCATTTGGAGACATACGATCTCAACAAAGAAACTTTGGGTGCTTCATTTTCTATGTTGGAATAATAAGTAACAATAACAAACGTGAATTCCCTTTTTTCATTCAATCCTTTCTCTATTCTCATTCTTTTATTTTTATCCTCCCTTTTTTTTTAAACAATGCAGGTCTTGGCAAGGTTTTAGTGTATCAGTCTATTGGTGAAAACAACAGCGATAAGGACCCTTACGGCAATTAGATGGGTTAAGGAGTCATATAGAGTGGGATCTAACAGTTACAAAAATTACTAAAATTATTTCAAGGGTGTTAGGCCTACATTGTAAATTATTGAAAAGCGTTGCAGACTTTTAGAATTGCAGACTATTTATGAAGTGGTTTGATTTTAATTTAATGTCCGACACCTTAGCTCAGTCAATAGCACGTCTCTCTACTGTGATAAGTGTCCCAGGTTCGATTCCTGGCATGGAAAAAATATCACCTTTACTAAATAAGGATTTAACCTTTCATAATGATTAATTAACAGCCAGGGACTGGGTTTGTTGCTTGTTCTAAATTAATTTAGTTAATAAGTAGAATTTTGGTATAATCAGTCTATTCAGAACGTGCATATTAAAACCTCAAACAGATGAAATTTATATATATTTTTAAAATATTGTTTTGACCAAGATGTAGTTGAAAGCTCTGACTAGTTAAAATGTTTAGATTCTAAAATTAAAGAGTTTAAAAAAAATGTGATAGCTTACATAAAAACCTTATAAAACAATCTCACATTATCTTAAAATGTTCTTTTATTACCCCATCAAAAAATAATTTTGAAAGAAGTACAAATTTTCACGTTTAGCGTCGTTAACTTTTAAATCAAAATTCAAACTTTTTCAACTGGTCAAGAGTGGACTGATAATTTTCGCCTACATTTTGTTGAAAGCTATATTTTTAAAATATCAAAGAGCTTATTAAATAATGCTGGATTTCTAAAAATCTGCAACGCCTCTCAAATGCTATCCCATATCCCCTTAAGAGAGGCATGTGTCAAGCTATGTGATCCTCAACTGTCACTTTTGATGGACAGTAACAATGCCTATAAATAATAATAATAATAATAATAATACAGCAAAATATTATATCGTTGACAACAACCAAAAGTAATGCATTTTTCTAAAAGAATCTAACTATAATCGTGCTTTAGGTCTTATATACTTACCACTTGTGCTCTCATAACTTATTTTGTATCTGATACGCGTTACACGTGGTTATTTATTACTTATTAGCTTATAAACAAATACACACACCTTTTTGATATAGTGGTCAGAGCTACTGACTACATATCCAGAGGTCCCCGGGCTTAATCCCCGGTGCTTCCAGCCTTTCTGTGAATTAATGGGTTTTGTAACTGGGTTAACTTTGTTCCGTGAGTACCAATGAGGAGCTAATTGAATGAAAAATGAGCGACTATGGTCTAGAAAACTGAGATAAACTGTCAGAGATCTCGTTGTGCTGATCATATGGCACCAGTTATCCACAGAAGTGGGCAATAACTTTGCCAACAGACGGTGGCCACTTGGTCTGTTTAGCTTTATTGCGGGCTGACGTCATGGAGTGTTTTTATACACACATTTAAATAAGTGCAGATGGTGATAAGGGGAAATTTCTAAGGACATACATGTATTCACATAAATACATTTTGTGAAAACCTTAATAAAACAAAATGCATCGTTTGACCCTACCTGGAATTGAGTACTGACTTCATAACCAGAGCTGATCTCTCTGATTATATATTTATATATAAAACACAAAATGGCCTACGAGTATATATATACTCATAGCCCATTTTGTGGAAAAATTGCTCAGTTCTAACGTACCGTTGCCCTATGGAACCAGTAGAAACTCTTAAACCTATCATAAGCCTACTTAACTAAATCATAGTGACTGTTGGGAAAATTCCCTTTTCGGGAAAATTACCCATGGTACCAGCCGGGAATTGAACCCAGGGACCCTAGGTTTGTATCCTGGTGCACTGAGTACTATATTATATACCACGGGGAAGGTTATCCTTTTTGTGGATGATCAGTGATAATTCTAAGTCGATATCTGCATCTGTGACCACACGGATTAAGGTATCAAGCTCGTAATACACTCTATTACCAGTGACGGTGCAGACGAGGTTCAAATTTGGACCAGGTGCACTGGAGAGTAGTTTTTCACATGTGATTTTTATAGTGGGTTTTTTATCCATCTATATATGTTATAATTTTCTATAATAACCCTACTCATATGTTTTGCATTTATTAAGCCTTTAAAGACCCACTTCAGTGGTAGAATGGTCTAAGGCATCACTATTGTTTTAGAGTGACCTGCTTATGACGCTGATATCGATACTCAAATCCCCCAGTCGGGTGTATTAAGGGTGGTTTTTACCAAATGGTTTCCCACTCTACTTCAACGCAAATGTTGGTAAATTACCTCGTAAATGCTTCTTTACTCATCTCTACCCCATTAGAGTAATTATCATATCTGCGTTTAACCTGAACACGTAGTAAGACGCGGTGATAAAAAATAATCCTTCAAATAACACTCGAGTTAAAGCTATTGAACTTGAAGAAACTCTATAATCAACTAAAATGGCTCAAACCCAGTCTAGGAGGACGTATTTTTGCCGAGTGATAAAATCCGTGGCATAACTTCTGGTTGATAACTTGAGAAGAAGATAAATACAACTAGTTCACCAATGTATCTAGACTGCTGTAGCTGGCCCTTCTAGCCACGTGACCAACAAGATAGGCATTGTATGACCTAATCAGCAATTAAAGACGAGTAGTTAGATTCGCTATCGCAGTTTATAACCAGAATTCTTCTCAGCTGATGGACCTCCTACGACAATGCTCCATACAAAAAAAAAGCTTCCTTTTATTCCATACCTTTCAATTGTTGGCTGGCCTGGCCGAGTCAGCCGAGCGAGCAATCTTCTCCTGGGCCTCCGCCCCCCTTTTCACTCCCATTCATCGTCATAGGTGCATCAACCTTTTTCATTGGCTTGCCCGGACTTTATAGCAACAACAAAAAATATAAAAAAATAGATATATTTTTTGTTTGTTTTATATTGAAGAAGTAAGGAAGGCTAATGGAGTGAAAATAGAACATAACACTACTGGGCAACATGTTGGGCATACAAGGGGAGCTTCGTTCGTCTAGGAGGGAACTAACGTAGTCAATAGAGAGCAAAGGTTTTGTTTGTGTGGAGGAAGCGGATTGGCTCTCCCACAAGTAATGATACGGACAATATCACTCTTGTCAAGTTTTGAGAAAGACTAATGAAAGGTAAGTTTCGGAAAGTGTGCAATAATGATTTTATTTTGTATCCAATATAATTGGGGGTGGAGTCTGATTGTCCGTTTCAATTCATGAGACTACAAAAAAGGAAATAATTAGTTTTTTTAGTTATTTTGCTGAGATGACAGCCACCTATGTGCTCTAGCGGTCAATAGTTCCTGGCTATAGACCCAGAGGTCCTGGTTTCGATCTCTGGCACTTCCAGAATTTGCTATGAAGCAGTGGTTTTGGAACGGCGTCAACTCAACCTCGTAAGGACAAATGAGGAGCTACTTGAATAAAAAAAGTAGCAGCATCTATCTAGAAAACTGAGATTTACGTCCGGAGGGTTCGTTGTGATGACCACATGATACCCTCTATCCGAATAATTTGGCTCTATCTTCGCAAACATACCCTCGGTCGGTTATGGCTCGATTGTGAGCTGACACCATGGAGTTTTATTTTTTCTGAGAACACAGGAATTAATTTAAAATAAAAGTTCATAACAAAATATACGGAGTCAATAAAAAAATCATGAAGTTTATTTTAGATTCAAACTTCGCAGTGTTATTATAAATATTACTGTATTTTGAAGGCTTTATTGTAGAGAACAGTTCTTGATATTCTTATATAAAGGTGCAATATATCCGTAGAAGCAATTCTTATGGTGAAGTAAATTTATTACTCGTGTTCCATCAAATAAATGTTTTTTGGTTACTCACTCATTGATTGAACAAATAATTCCAAGTGTGGTTAAAATAGATGTTTATCAGTATTTCATACATTATAAGTGCCAAGTTTTTATCAATAATAATGCTATTAGTTATATTCATAGTGATTTAGTAAGGTTAATTATAATTATAATTATTCAAGGAACACCCAATAAACAATAACAAAAGGATCTAATTAAAAATGAAAAGATAATAAGTGATATGAAATATAAGGAAAAAGTTAAAGACAGAAAAAAAATTAATTAGCAAAAAACATTTTGAGATTATAAGAATTTGAATAGTTATAGATAATAACAAGTCTGAATAGATATATATTACATTATATAGAAGAAAAGATATATTAGCAAGCCTATAAATGATGAAAACTTTACAACTTTATAATTCTTATTAAGGATTGTGAAATCTAGTAGAAAAAGAACAGTTTAAATATAGAATAGGTTAAAATACAGAAAACATATTAAAATTAGACAATACAATACAAATAAAAATCACATATTCTAAGGTTACAGATTAATGAATAAAACATTACAAAGAAAGATATATTAGGTATAGTAAAAAGTTAAAATTAAGTTGTTGAATATATAGGAACACTTATATATACAACAACCTTTCATTATCAATTTTCATATTCTACATAATTTCGATTCTGTTTCAAGTTATCACGTATAATTATCGTCTCAAACCTCTATTAAACAATTTTCTGCCTAATTTCCCTGTTCACTTGCATTAGTTAAAATTTTAACTTTTCCTTTTGACAATTCTGAATTAATCCTAATATTACCTTTAAACTTAATTTTAACTTTTTATTATACCTAATATATCTTTCTTTGTAATGTTTTATTCATTAATCTGTAACCTTAGAATATGTAATTTTTATTTGTATTGTATTGTCTAATTTTAATATGTTTTTTGTATTTTAACCTATTCTGTATTTAAACTGTTCTTTTTCTACTAGATTTCAAAATCCTTAATAAGAATTATAAAGTTGTAAAGTTTTCATCATTTTTAGGCTTGCCAATATATCTTTTCTTCTATATAATGTAATATATATTTATTCAGACTTGTTATTATCTATAACTATTCAAATTCTTATAATCTCAATATTAATACAATACAAATAAAAATCACATATTCTAAGGTTACAGATTAATGAATAAAACATTACAAAGAAAGATATATTAGGTATAGTAAAAAGTTAAAATTAAGTTGTTGAATATATAGGAACACTTATATATACAACAACCTTTCATTATCAATTTTCATATTCTACATAATTTCGATTCTGTTTCAAGTTATCACGTATAATTATCGTCTCAAACCTCTATTAAACAATTTTCTGCCTAATTTCCCTGTTCACTTGCATTAGTTAAAATTTTAACTTTTCCTTTTGACAATTCTGAATTAATCCTAATATTACCTTTAAACTTAATTTTAACTTTTTATTATACCTAATATATCTTTCTTTGTAATGTTTTATTCATTAATCTGTAACCTTAGAATATGTAATTTTTATTTGTATTGTATTGTCTAATTTTAATATGTTTTTTGTATTTTAACCTATTCTGTATTTAAACTGTTCTTTTTCTACTAGATTTCAAAATCCTTAATAAGAATTATAAAGTTGTAAAGTTTTCATCATTTTTAGGCTTGCCAATATATCTTTTCTTCTATATAATGTAATATATATTTATTCAGACTTGTTATTATCTATAACTATTCAAATTCTTATAATCTCAATATGTCTTTTGCTAATTAAAATTTTTTCTGTCTTTAACGTTTTCCTTATATTTCATATCACTTATTATCTTTTCATTTTTAATTAGATCCTTTTGTTATTGTTTATTGGGTGTTCCTTGAATAATTATTAATAATAATGTTGTCACCTTGATTTGGTTCGCAACATAAACTTCAATTTAGAAATGAACTAATATTAATATTAACATTTTCTAAAAATTACTGCATCTATTATAAGTTGTTGCAATTTACCATTCGTGTATGTGTAAGGGAAGTTTTTTGGCTTCTAAGAGGTTAGATGTTGACGTGTTGAAAATAAAGTTGACTTTTCAATTTTTTTTATTGCCGTTTATTTCGTATGATAACTTTCATACAAGATAAAAGATATACAAATTTAGATCTTAAAAGCAATTCAACAAACACTGACCAATGTTTACCATTGTCAATCTCACCCACATGAAACCAGTTTCTAAAATCTAACTATATTTTTAATAATCCTATAGTTATTAATTTAAATTAATCTTTGGTTGCTAAGATTCCTTTTTATTAAAGAACTTATGATTTTAGAAGCAGTATTTACTAAAAACAAAAAATTAAACACTATAAAATGAATATTTTTTAATAGCCCTGCCCCAGATTGGGTTGTCTGTTTAAAACTAACATAACAGTGTTGAAACTAAGCAAGTAAAAGAACTGGTCTAGCTTTCTTGTTGTGATGAGTTAGTAAACATTAGGAAAGAACGCTGACAACTCATAACAACTTGTCCCCGTTGTGCTCAGAAATTGGGCCGATTTGCAGTATAAAGGGTTTTGTTTTATAGCTATCGCGGCTGACACAATAAGATCTACTCTAAGGGGTTATTCCACGTGAATTAGAACATCGGGTCATCGGGTATTTGTGCTAGAGAGCAACCGTCGTGCCCACGGTACCGAGTTTGAATCTGTAAGGGGTGTCAGCCGAGCTGGGAGTTATGTATTCCTCACTAAGCCAGTTATCTCACGAGCTTCTAAGTCAAAGTCCTTATGTTAATATAACATTTTTGTAATAACTCGTAGTGCTATTAATAAACCATAAAAACCAAAGCCTACTATAATTTCGAACCCGTACATCTATTTTCCCATCGTCCCTACTCTTCCCCGCAGGATTGCCTGACAGATTAGGCCCGCAGGAAGGGGATGGTAACAATTTCTTGTAAAAATACCCATTACCGTCAAACTAGATAGGGTGATATCATATTTTGAAAATTGAAAAATGACACCTGGACACGGGAATCGAACCCGGGACCTTCGCGTTCGATTCCCGTGTCCAGGTGTCATTTTTCAATTTTCAGAATATGATATCTAAAGGGTGTTATCCTCACTAAAATGCATAAATGATAGCTTCGGCTATATAATTCATAAATAGGGTGAGACTGACACCTTTATTCATATGTCCACAGGTGTGAGTCTGAACCAAATTGAAATAGTTGATATTATGTGGACTTTGATAGGATTTCGGTCTATTTTTTATGTAATTATTTTTTCTTTATTTTCACTTCCTTAGTGTATTCCCGCTTTCGCCCTCACCCCCCAGAGAAATCATGGAAGTCGTTTTACTATTACTGTCTTTATATAAATTAAATGTAATTACTAATGGCCGAAAAGTTTGCAAATGGTGTTGTTATTCATCAGAACTGGTTAAAAAAACACGGGGCCCTTGTTGTTGTTGGCGATAGCAGAAGAAAAAGTGTGATATGAACTTATTCACACAACCTAACCAAAACCTTAACTCAAAAACACGTTCATTGTGCTACTGTTATTGCGCACACATTCTTCGCCAAACAAACCCTCCTTAAATTATATGACAAACAACGCCGAGTCAGTCATTGTGAAGAGACACAAAAGACCCACTATTTCGCTTATAATACTTGTTTTCATTTATGTTACTCTTCGGAAAATCCTCTCCCCCCTTTCCCCTCCCCACCCCCACTCTTTCACCTACTCCCTTGAATCTCCTTTCTCGTGAAAGCAAACAACATTCTTCAACGACAAAAGGACATCATTGTCTCTTCTTATTAAAAAAAAATCTTTCCTTTTTTATTTGTATCTTAAAAAAATATTTTTTCAACTTGTTCAAAATTTAATTTAAATCCTCATAGTATCGTATTTATCATGGTGAAAAGGTATTTTCTGAGTTCTAAAAAAGAGAAAGAGAGAGAAAATAAACGGGGAGTGGAGGGTGTAAGTTAGGATGCATACCTCTTGGAGATAGATGTCTTTTTGCTGTCTACTGCGTTATACATACAACCCCCTCCCCCACCGACCCACACAAACCCCTTTTTGCTTTTGCCCTTCTTCCATAATTTATACGCCGGCGGCGCGGCAACCCACTTTGCTCACAATTCATAAAAGCTTTATCCAGAGAGGGAGGAAAGAAAGGGAGGGGGAAGGTGAGGGGTGGGGATCTTAAGGTCTCTTTTATAACTTTTTCGATATTTCATTGTTGGCGCCCTGGCCGGGAGCAGCGGAGATGAGTCCGGGGCAAGCACGGAACATTAATCTTGCTAGCTCTTGTTCCCCAAACACACACACACACATACATGCATTGCGTGTGTACCGTCCGTCTCCCTATTATGAGCCACTTAAAAGTGCTTTTCAAAGAGGAAGAAAAACATACTCTCCCTTTCCTCCATTCCCCGCCGTTCCTCTTATACTTGGTCGTAGGGACGCATGAATATTAATAGGGAAACAATGACAGAAGATAACTTTCTAAAAAAAAAACACTCTTAGTAAGTTCCTCTTTAGTAGCCCTTAAAGCCTTTTAAAGGACGGGAGACAAGGTTGATTAAGTTAGAGCGGTATGGGTGCCCTTAAACTTCATAAAGTGTTAACAACGACTTGTAATATCATCCGCATACGACGACAGGAACACATGTGTGACGTTTAAGTAAAACTATAGCGACAATCTCCGGAAATCTGAGTTGTTCCGACCTAATAAGGCTGGGCTGGGGGAGAAGAATAAATAGGGATAAATGGGGGGGGGGGATGAGTATATTTTTGCCAACCGGCCTCAAGGTATAGTAGTCAGAGCCCTTGGTCTTTGAACTAAAAGTTCCGCGCTCGATTCCCGACTGGTTCCAGGAGATTTTTCTCGAAAGGGGAATAATTACCATGGTTACCAGGGTTTGATTAGTTAGGTCTAAGCTTAAGTTAGGTTAAAGGCTTCATTGGCTTTGCCCCACCATGTTCACTAATATCAAACACTAATCTCATCGGAAAATGTAAAGAGCCTCCACGGAAAGGATGTACGATAAGTACATTCGGGCGTCCCCTGGTCAGCCGCACATGAGTACTGGCTAATAATCTTTCCGCAAACTGAACTACAAAATTGATGTAGCACAGATATGCCATTATATTAATATTTTTTGCTATTTATCATATTCTGCAAATACCGGTGCATTTCCTTTAAAATTCCCTTCATCGATCTATTCCCTTAGGTTAGAGAGATTTATATCACCGATAACCACTATTGGCACAAAATCGTACTCTGTGGGAGCATGAGTTGTAAATTAGAGATAATGACAAAGTTGGAAGGTCGGGGCTCAGTTACCACTAAGGGATTTTAAGTTGTTTTTTTCCTAAGGAGTAGCTTACCATCCACCATCGACTTGAATCCTAGAGTTGAATGCGTCTACATATTCTTAACGTTTCTCCTCATCATCATGTCTACTTTTAATTGCTGACAACATAATGGCACTAAATAGTACTAGGCCTATAGGCATAAAAAAAACTAAAATGATAAGTACTAAAATAAAATGGCATGGGGAATAGATGGTGCATGAAATAATATCTCTAAGGTACATTATTTAAAAAAGAAATTATTTAAGCATATGTATATGTATTTTTTCAGGAAAAAGAATAGTGCGCACACAGTATTTTATTTACACTTTACGGTTGGATATGTACAGTCCAGTTTCGACAGTTAGAAAAGTTACTTAAACAAGTTTCATACATTCATATGTCTAATCATGTGATCGACAGCTGTCACATTTTAGATATTTTTAATATATATTAACTAATACCTCTAATACAATAACATGTTATCAATGTTGACAGCAGAAAAGTTCCTTACTACCGAATGCTTACAATAGTAACGGTCTAGGACCACATGCTTCCATAGCCCCTAACACATACAGTAAAAGCAACCCAGGATCCCTCCTAGTGTGGCGGGTCAGCATGAAGTAATATTACTGGGGCTACCAAATGGTGTGCTAGTATAGTCGGATCACGATAGGAAGAACTTTTGAGTCTATTTAAAAATGTATATATATATATATATATATATATATATATATATATATATA
>CABEEJ010000081.1:398042-433365 GCA_901482245.1 Timema douglasi | reverse complement strand
GGGGGGGGGGGTGTTAATATATGGGGCATTTTTCAACGCACATTAGCACAAGATGAGACATTTTATAATATAATGTTTAAATATTTTATCCAAATCTTTTCAAATCTTTTAAAACTAGAGGATAGTATCAGAAACAATTTTCTTTTGTAAGCTCAATTTTCGGTATTTTCCTTTTGATTAAACCATATATTTAGCGTAAAACAGTTCAACACCTTATCTCAATCGGTAGCATTTCTGCCTTCTGAGGAAAGAGTCCCGGAATTGCCGAAAATGTATTATTCATGAAAATATAGATTTATCCTTCTGCATTGATAAATTAACGGCCGGGGACTGAATGTTGTGTCTGTCCTAGTCCTAAGTTAGATTTTAAGGCATAATAAGTTACGACGGGTCTAACAAGCTGGTAATGGAAAACTGACTCAGGCCATAGGCTGGAAACAGCACAAGATGTAAAAAAATTAGCATTTAACAACAACAAAAGCACCCTTCGTGGTGTAGCTAAGTGGGGAGTATGGGGTGTTTTACCCTTCACCCCGATCACCTTAACCGCCACAATTATTTATTTTTTTTGTGCATTTTGACATATCTAACTTATTCGGTTCCGTACCAAACCATGTTTTAGTTATATTGTTTGAGAAAAGAAAATAGTATTTACATACCCACAATGATAAATTATTGTATTTACGTTCACTATCAAATTGGGCGTCCATTTCTCTAGCAGTTTAATACTTGACCACCTCAATCACACTTTGTGGCAATGTGACTCACACTGATATATAAATAAGCAAACAAAGAGAACCCATGAAATGGTGAATAATAGAACTGTTACCAACTGGATAGTCTGGCATTTAAACCAGGGCTGTTCACCATCCCATAATCTACGTGATCGTTCCGTATTGTGCACTCCGTTTAGTCTGAAAGGTTCTTACCTTGACGGATTAATAAATGACCCTACCTTATAGGCTATAGCTTAGTGGTCGACCTTGGTGCTCTTGAAATAAAGTGCTCACCTCAGGCAGAGCCCGAGGCTTGTAGGTTCAAACCCAGCCGGTGTCGACGGATTTTTCTTGAGCGATAAAAATACGTAGCACAACTTCCTTCATAGGGGAAGTAAATCTATCGGTCCCATTACAATTGTGGAATGTAAAATAAACCTATAAGGTAGCTTTCCCGGTAAAAATGTCAGGCAATTTTGTTCTCGCTCATAGAAATTATCGTGTTCTGATGTAATCAGCCGGTTCAGAAAGTCCACGTTAAATACCTTAAATAAATAAAAAAATAAATAATAATGGAATCATGAAAGGTAAAATTGATACCTTGGAACAGTGCTTTCTAGCCGGTGTGCCGCTGGAGTTTGGTGAGGGTAATATAAAATAGACTTAAAAGACAAATAAAAACAAATCTTTATAGATCCATATTCAACCTTTTTTTTAATAACAATTATAATTTTAACTAATGAACATGTAAACACAATCTTAATACTTGTTTTTTTAAATAATAAAACATTTCCTAGAAAAATAACTTGAAAATTTTAACGTCTTGTTCAGTGTGAGTTTAAAAAGACTGTTGAAGATTGCTGCATTAGAAAGTAAACTAAGGCAACGAATTTGAACCAAATTAAAAGGTTGGGAATAAAAAGAAAAGAAACTTATATCTGTATAGCAACTAAATTTGAATCTTTAACACAATCGATTGCTAACCTAAATTATATTTTTATTCACTTAAAATGTCTCAATTTGAACAAAGTTCCATTTAAAAAATCTCCACATAAATCGTCCTACAGAATATATTCTATGAACGCCACTGCTCTCACTGTTGACTATAGGGATCAAGCCCCGGCCTCCCATTTCATAATGAAACATACCAATCCTTCCTAAGTATCACGCAGTACAGCCTCTTTTCCTTCATTATATTGCAGATATTATTATTAACTTAACAATATTCAAATCAATTCAATCAAACTTCTAAGACCTACCCATGATTCTTAGCAGCCCACGGATTTTATGACGAACCAACATAGACAGCGACCCTATTCCTCTTGTTATCAAAATTACAGAAATACACACTTTTTGAATGCTATACCTTAGCACATTAAACTGCATATAACTAATTTAAAATAAAACGCCTCGGTGGCGTAGTTAGCTAACGTGCTAATTTCGTGTTGAGGTAGACTGTTGAGTATGGGGAGATCGATGTTCGTATTTATATCTCAGTCAAGTAAACTGGGGGGTGGGTTACTAAATGGTTTTCCACTCTCCCTTCACGCAAATGCGTGTTCACTTCCTCTAAATTTAACCTTCCCAATTCCTAACCAATTAGCGTAATTAATATGTAGGAGTATAACCCTGACGGGTAGTAAGACGTGGTGCTAAATAATAACAATTAAAAACTAATTAAAAATCTTTAACAGATAGTAAACTTAAAAAAAATATTGATCAAAATTGAAAAAATTTTTGAGAAAAAAATATATGGTTAGTATGACAATCTTAAGTGAACGGTGAACTTAATTTTATTTTTGTACTAATAAGATAGTAGATTGGAGTTATTTTTACTTTAAAAAGGGGATGATATTATTTTTTTCTTAAGTTTGTGTCCCCCTCAGTATTTTAACTTTTAAATATGGCCTATGATAAAACGAGTTAGACACATATGCTATATGCAGGATATAATTTACGCTAATCGCTAAATGTAAGGATTAGAGAGTGAATTCTTAGATACCAAAAATGTTTAAAGTAGGCAGCAAATAGGCATTAAAATATAGGATTTAGGCACCAGAATAGGTACAGTACTTACGGAAATAAAAGCACACAATAGGTAATGTAAAATTGATTTTATTCCCTACTATTTTATTACCTACAACCATTTAACATTGCTGTTTTTTTAATACGTCTTACTATTAGTTCGGGCCAGACGCATGTGTTGTAAAAAACATGCTCATATGTTGGAGGTTAGGAAGGTGGAATTTAGAGGAAGTGTATCTGCACTTGCGTGGAGGGAGAGTGAGAAACAATTTGATAAGTACACCAGACCGAGATTCAAATCTAAATCTATCCTTCATTGACAATATAGTCTACTGAATGTGTGACGCCTTAGCCCATTCAAACACTGAAGCGTGTTACATGCGGTTAAATCACCAGATTAATTTTTTTTTAGATTTTAAGTAGTTAAATTGGTTATTTTTTCAAATATAATGTTTTTATATAATTTTAAAAGCTGAATTCTACTTCACACAATGTCAGGTGACATAATATCAACTTTTCCATTTCCAAAGAAGCTGAACGTTTTTCGTGCAACGGCATGCCGCTTCCTCCCAAGATGTCTGCCACTGCTTCCCTTGTCCTTCACACAATTTACGCTCATTTAACATGTGTCGATTTTCAAACCTATTCCAAACAAATATGCCACAACTTAAAATTTCCAAAATACTGGACTTTCTTTTTCCATACCGTATAAAAAGAGAAAGAGAGAGTCCAAAGCCAAAATAGGCTTGCTAGGGCGCTTAATAATAAAATAGCCAAAAACCAACAAAATAGGAAATTATAGGCGCTATAAAATTAATATATTGTACTATCAATAACATAAAATGCATATATTTCTCAACTGCCTATGTTTAACAATCAAGGAAAAGAAAAGGCAAATTGACAAAAACCGATCCATAGTAAGGTTTCTACTATTATAAAAGGGTACGTACACGATACAATGTCATAAAAAAAATGTGGTTAAGGTCCCAAATTTTTTTATTTGGCTGTACATTTGAGCAAAAAACATACAAAACGCCTGAAATATCACCAGACTTTTACTACAAATCCTATGATTTGGACAATCCAAAATGTTGACTTGGCCATTTTTCGACAGGTGAAATAACTAGTAAAGATTAATTTGAAAAGATATTTCGTTTCCATTTTTAAACTTTTGTAATTAAAGTATTCATCTGCTATTTTTCCCTTAGGGATATTTTTAATATTATATTATTATTATTATTATTATTAGCACCGCGTCTTAATACCCGTTCAAGTTACACGCACTTACGCTAATGTGTAATGGTAGGGTGATTGTGAGATGAAATGGAGGACCTACAGTTTAACGTGGAATCCGAAACACGGTGGAGGCCTGGAATTCCTCACATTCACAAGATGTCTTGTCAGAGGTGAAGGAAGGGTTTGGCAATCAGATAAATCTGTGCCGGGACCGAGGATTGAACCCCGGACCTCCAGCATAGAAGTCTTACACCTTAACCCTAGACCACCAGGTCACCAACTATTTTTTAATAATATGTTGCATTAGTTTTTTTAAGGCACTTATTACTTCATTGTGTCGTCGCACCTTTAAACATCAATAACAAATTTTGCACCACGTTGTATTACCCATTTAGGCTATTTGCAGTTAGCTACACTAATGAGTTGGGATGAGGAAGATATAATACAAGGAAATGTACCCCCATTTTCGTGGGGGCAGGAACTATTTCGGATAAAACATAGTAGTTAGCCCGGTAGGGATATGAGCTTCGACCTCCTTGACACCAACAAACCAGACTAGACGAGCTTTACATCTAGTCGTGTGCCTACCAATACGGATAGTAATAATTCTGTTGTAGTATGAGTAATAAACTGGTGAAAATTGTAATGCTGGTTTTAGTAAATGCATGGAAATTTGTATCACTCTCCTTTTCAAATCATCAGTTCGTCACTGTGATTACAAACGGTCGCTTGTTCGCACTTTGAGACAATGCCCGATGTCTACAGACAAGAAGAAATACATCGACAATGACAGACACAGTACTCTCTGTTATAGAACTGTTATTACGGTAATGTACACACAGGCATCACAAGAGAAAAATAGAAAAATCGTACGGTTTTGTTATCACATAATGGACTGAAATGACAACAAATACCTTTTTTTTTTTTTTCTTTTAGTTGTGGCTGAAAGCTTTGCTTGCATTCGATTCTGAATACCGGAATAAAATGGATTTCTAAAGAACATGTGCTCAGTTTAATGTGTATACGTGTGACGTCATGTCTATGCATAGTAAAGTACTAACAAGACAAAATAAAAGGCCTATTAATCTCCGTGTCTAAGTTATATCAACATGTTTTTTGTTCAAACGAAACATAATAATTATCCAGTGGAAACATTGAGTTTAATTTTCTTCATATGGTGATATCAACAGCTGTTGTTGAATATCTGTCAAGGGTGTCCTGGAATTAAATGACCCACTTTTCCTCTCCGTTTAAAAAGTTTCTCGTCTAATTTCGCTTTGTTTATGACATGTATCAGGAACTGTTTATATCACCATGTGAAGAGAATCAAACTCCATTTTTCTACTGAAACAGTTTATTTATTTTGACCCGAAATAAATACTAAAAGAAGTGCAAAAACACCTACCTTTTCTCGTGTCCCCTACATTCCTCCCCACTGAGTGCGGTGCGATGAGCCAACAGTTATCTTATAAGAATTAATTGATTTCATAAAACCTTAAAATAAAATTATACCTTGCAACAATTAGGATGACTTTGGGGAAATACATCTGCATCCACGTGGAGAGAGAATGATAAATGAGCACTGATAAATTGTATGGGTTTTTTTTAGCACCACATCTAACTACCTGATCTGGTTATTCTATAGTAGAGGTCACCAAATGGCGGATCACGGGCCGTATCCGGACCGTAAACACATTTTTTTTTACAGAATTCAACAAGATAGCGATAAACAGAAGAAATGATGTTATTTCAGTGACGTTGACGGTAGACAAGTGAGGGTAGTCTTAACCAGCACCTTCACAAACAATGACGTGCCACGCGGACGTAGTCTAAACCTTTGTTTTTGTTAGTAAAAAAGTATAATAACAAAAGGACAGCAAATCACGTTTTTGAATAAGTGTAGGCTTTTAGGGCTTGACCTTGAGTCACTGTTAAAGTTTGCTGCACCACGGAAATCACGCCAAGTTTTTAAAACGGACCTCTTATAAAACTAATTGGTGACTCCTGATCTATGTATGTCATTGGGTCATCGAAAGCTCATTGCCATACTTACATAAGTACGCCATCTCTACTTATCTTGACCTAGTTCTAGCCAGTACACCTCAGTACATATCTCTTTCAGGTCCATTATAATGTTATCCTCCCATCTGTGTCTAAGTATTCCCAATTGTTTCTTCCCTTTGGGTTTTTCAGTCAATACACTGAGCAAGGTTCTAGATTCTCCCATTCACGCTGCATGTCCTGACCAACGTACTCTACGAGACTCGATTATTCTAACAATGTCTAGTGATGAATACAAGATATTTAACTCATCATTATGCAACCTCCTCCACTCCCCATTAGCCTCATCTCTTTTTGGAGTAAATATCTTCCTAAACACCTTGTTTTCGAACACCCTAAATTGGTTTTCTTTATGTAAGGTAAGAGACAACGTTTCACACCCTTAGAGAAAAAACCAGTAAAACTAATATTTTGTAACCCACTTCGGTGGCCGCATGGTCTAAGGCATCCCTCTGGCAATATACTGGACTGCCAATGACGAGGAGATCATAGTTCGATCCCACTCGGGTGCGCTGAAGTTGTTTTTCTCTAAATGGTTTCCCAATCTCTCTACACACAAATACGGATACACTTCCTCAAAATTCAACCTAATCCATCCTTAGCTTATTAGCGTAATTAGTCCATAGAAGTATAGCCCGAACGGTTAGAAAGATGCGGTGCTAAAATAATAATAATAATAATTAATATTGTTTTGTATAACCTGAGTTTTACATTCCTTGTTAGCAGGCAACTATCGCTTTAGCCAATAAAAGGTTTTGTATGTATATATAGACGCCCCGACCCCCTTCCTTTTTACGCCCTTGCTTGACATTTAGGTCGCGTGTACACTGATGTTGGTCAGAGGTAAGTTTTTATTATCATAAGAACGATGTTTATAATCACTATTAATTGATTTAGAAATAGTTATCCTATTCAGCCTCTGAATCCATTATGTAACTAATGTTACAAAACATATAAAATAAAAATGTAACCTGTATTTTTCGACGAAGTCTGATGCAATCTGGAGAAGGTTCCTACCAAGTTAAAAGGATCCCGTCAACACAAAAATTCAAGTTGAGTGACGTGTAGTATGGAAAGAATGTAGAAAGATCTCCTGCGAGAGATATCATTTATTCAAGTGTCCAAGTTTCGAAAAGACGACCCCAAATGGATTCACCCGAATAAAATGGGCATTATCAAATGGAGGCGAACGATAGTCAAGCCAGGGGAGTATTTTAAGTGTTTCTCTATCCATTCCTGGAGTTTTAGACCTCGTGCATGAAAAGTATTTACTTTTTTTTTACCCACCTCGGTAGTGTAGTCAGCTAACGCACTAGTTTCATATTGTGCTAGAATGCCGAGAACGGGGAGATCAAGGTTCGAATCTCACTCGCGTGAACTGGGGCTGGTTTTTCCGAAATGGTTTTCCACTCTCCCCCACGCAAATGTCGGTTCACTTCCTCTATATTCAACCTTCCCAAGTCCTAATCCATTAATGTAGTCAGTACTTAAGCGTATAGCCCAAACGGGAAGTAAGACGCGGTGCTAAGTATTATTATTAATATTATTATTATTATTATTAGTAGTAGTAGTATTAATTTTCTTGTTTTGTATAATTATCACCGCGTCTTACTACCTGTTCAGATTATACGCATATATGATAATTTACTCTAATGAGATAGGGATGAGGAAGAAAGAATTTTAGAGGTAATCTACCCACATTTGCGTTGAAAGAAAGTGGGAAACTATGTAGGTAAGACCCCCCCCCCTCCTCATTAAAAACAACTTAGATTATAACCTCAGTTTTATTGTCATCAGCATGAAAGTGACGCAGATTTTTTAACGACTTAATTTAAGGGATGGTTTAGGGATTTGTAAGAATTTATTTAAGGAATGCACCCACATTTAGAGATAGGAGACCTACAGGGAGACAACACATGTATACCCTCGTATTCGCCCACCTCCTCCTTTTCCTAGCTCCAAACAAGTACACCTAGCTGAGGTTCGAACCTTAACCTCCCTGTCACTGGCAATTCAGTTTATTACAAAACTTGACACCTTGGACCACGTGAACACTAGTGCTGTAATTCCCCCGCGTTTGCGAGTCCGTCTAATTTGATTTGCTTTATGACTGGAAAATCACGGTTCGAATCCCGGTCTGGTGTAGTGAGGATATTTTTTTCCTAAAATGCTTTCATAATTTCCCTACAAGCAAATGTGAATACACTTCCTCTAAATTCTACTTTCCTCATCCCTATTTAATTTGGCGTACAGTAATTAAATGCAGATAGAACGGTTAGGTTGCGAGACGTGATGGAAAAAAATATTATATATTCCACATGTCCACTTATGCCGGCCGTTAAATATAATTAGGTTGAGTTAAATAATTGTTTTAAGGTAAGGGAGGATTATTTTACACAAATAACATTATTATTATTATTTAGGGTATTTAACGTGCACTTTCTGAACAGACTTATTATATCAACGCGCGATTTATAAACTAACTTAAATCTAAAACAGACTCAACATCCAGCCGTTAATTCATCACTGTGAAAGAGGAAAGCCCATATTTCACCAATGATAAAGTTTTCGGACATCCCATGAATCTAACCCCGGACACACAGTTCAGTAGGCAGATGCCCTATCCACTGAACTAAGGCGTCAGACAATAACAATAACAATAAGATCAATAAGTGTGACAAAGTGGCTTTCTCGTGTTTGATACAATGCCATCAGCTCAGCCCAAGCAGGCGGTCAATTAACCCGGTATTGTTGCGTGTGGTCAAAGAAGAAAATAAAAATAATACGCTTAGCATCTGCCTCCACTCTTCCCCTCTGCCCCCTTCCCCTAAAACCTTGCCCCTCTTTACCCTCTACGCACACGCATAAACCTCTCCACGCATGGCGAACCAATGTCACGGCGTGTCCAGCCAATCACGTCACATGTCACATGTGTCTGTAACGTGCGGTGTATCATCCGTCATTGCGCGTGGCAATTGTTTGATTTATAGTCACACACTCACACATGTGTCTCGTATGTACGCTTCGGGCGCTATAAGACGTAAAAATCCACTAAGCGCCCATAAAATGGGAACGTGTCACGTCTGTTAAAATCAATGGTTGCTGACGTTTAATGGCTTTATTTTACCCTCCCTCCCTCCCTTTAATCAATTTACCGTATTATTTTAAATAAATGTTTAGTCTGCACATCGTTCAGCCACCGAAGAGAACTTGCCGAGATATCGGTCGGATTTACTGGGGGTGGTTTTTCCTAAATGGTTTCCAACTCTCCTTCCACGCCAAAGATTACCTCTAAAATGCTTCCTGTAGGTCATGAGCTTAGCGGCATTAGATGACAAACTTATTAAATAAAGAGAAAAGGCTGTTATTCAATTCCAGGACACCCTTAACAAATATTCAAGAACTGTTTAGGTCATCCACCATGTGAAGAAAATTAAACTCTTTGTACTGAAGCATTATTATTATTATTATTATTATTATTATTAGCACCGCGTCTTACTACCCGTTCGGGTTATACGCACTCTAGGTCCTCCATTTCATCTCACAATCACCCTACCATTCATTACACATTACTTACGCTAATGTGTAATGGTAGGGTGATTGTGAGATGAAATGGAGGACCTAGAGTTTAACATGGGATCCGAACCACGGTGGAGGCCTGGCATTCCCCAAATTCACAAGATGTCTTGTCAGAGGTCAAGGAAGGGTTTGGTTATCAGATAAATCTGTGCCGGGACCTAGGATAGAACCCCGGCCACTAGCATAGAAGTCTGACACCTTACCCCTAGACCGTCAGGTCATCTGTACTGAAGCAATCATTGATTTATTTTAAAAAAAAAAAGTTTTTCTATAAAACTGCAAAAACGCTGTCCTTTTCTCGCGTCCCCTACACCTCTACCTTGAAGGACACATATTTAAGGACCATTATGGAAGAATTAATTGCTTTTGTTTGAGGAAAGCTAGAGATGTGTAGAGTTAAGAGACGAGATTTTTCACACATGCGTTAAATTATCAAACACAGTGAAAAACAAGTTAATTGACTAACCATTTTCAAACTGTGAATGTGAATACCTGGAGCGAAGAGATGACGACTGGGGCGTCCCAATCTTGTTTCTTGATGAGTAATTAATTATTTTACTCGAGATAATTTCATTACGTTGTTCCCTGAGGCTAGATAGAGACGCCTAGCTCACACGTTATGACAAGAAAGCGCTGGATATACGAGCCTAGAGCCATCAGGGCTGAAGGGGAGGAATTAAATAAAACAAATGACAAGAAATCAGTGTGGTGCTGACACCTAGCGATAACTAATATACTAATTAAAACAAAGAATAGAGCACACCTCAGTGGATATATATTCATACTAAACAAGATATTTGTTTTTATTAATTTACTTTGACCTCCAAATTACTATATTTTGAGTGAAACGTTTTAAAAAATGAAGATTATTCAATCTTTTCGAACTATTTTTGAAAACTATTGATCTGAAAATGTGGGGTGATTTGGGTATCCATTTTATCGATTGTGATATTTTATTTATTTGAGGTATTTGACATCTTAAATAAGGCGGTATCTCTGAACGTCTGTAGCACGTCTCAGCCTTCCGGTAGGCGGCCTCCTTATGTCAGACTATCCAAACCGCATTGGTGGGCGCGCAGACTAGACTCCAGGCTAGACTAAATAATATGCCGCAGTGATTGAGAGGTCTGGGTTTGAATTTCAGCCGCATGTATTGAGGGTGGGTTTATTATTCATGGGTTACCACCATTGGCGTGGCGTGGAGGTTTGCCATGGTAAGCAGAGCTTGTTTTTATGTTTTGTTTTTGTTCGCACCACATATAACTACAGGTTCGGGCTATAAGCATGTGTACTAATTACGCTAGTAAGTTAAAGATGAGGAAGGTTAAATTGAGAGAAAAGGTACCTGCATTTACGTGGAGGGGGATTGGATAACCATTTAGGAAAAACCACCCTCAGTAGAACTGACCAGGATTTGAACCCCGATCTCAAGGTCATCAGCAGGCCAGTCTAACACGAAAGTAACGCCTTAAACCATTCGGTCACTGAAGCGGGCTAGTTTTGTTTTTACCTGGCTAATGAGTGTTCTACTAACATATTATAATATAATGTGTCTTTAATTGCGAAGAATTAAGGCTTCCCCCTTCTTTTACAGTTAACCAAAATTTACAATTAAATAAGTTAAGAATGAAAGACAAATTATCTAAGTCTACATAAAAAAGAAAAACACAAATATGCCATGGTAAGTACAAATATTTTGATGTTACATAGAAACACCAAATAATATTGTTAAAACGTTTGTGATAAGGGTTATTTTTGAGATAGCCTAAAATGAACCTAACACAAACGTGCTTACACACACACGCATACACACACACAAAATAAAGTATCGTTCAAGTCTCAGAACATCTATTTCACGGCCGAGTTATCCACACGCGTCAATTTTGAAGAATTTAACTTATAGCTTTGTTTCAGCCAATGCTTCTATTTTCTTATAGTTGGTTAAGAAATTGATCACAATTTTGACAAATTTTATGAATTTTTAACAATAAAATATAACGCATTTTCTGTTGTAATATAAGTTTGATAAAAACTATGACATGGAATACTGATAAACACAGACTGTCACGATTTCCCCACCTGCAACGGGGCAAAATAAAATGTCGAAACAGCACAGATAAAAATACTGTGGCTTTTGTTTTGTGATAACAAAGAGTTAAATGACCAATCCCCCCCNCCCCCCCCCCCCCTTTTCAAACCAGTTCAGACTCCGGCGCGGTGCTACATTGTTTACCGCCCGAAAGTAAATGTGTGACAGCTAGCGCTGTGTTGCGTCATTCTGGTGAACAAAGAGGTTGTCCTCCATGGAGGGGGGGTTGTATTTTTTTGCTGGAAACAATGCCACGCTTGCCAACCGCTCCTGCTAGTTGCTACTCGAGAATGCTGTTCTGTCACTGAAAACTAATGGTGATTGCGTTTTATAGTTTAACGGCGAATTCATTGTAAAGGGCTGTGTGTGTTCGTTACAAATATTGAGATGAGTTTTTAGCTTTTGTCTATTTGTATCCCCTTTCAATGTGATGTGTGCAATGTAGAAAATGTCTTTAAAAAAACACAAAATTATGAAAGATCAATTTGAGACCGAATAATGTAAAAATTCATTACAAATCCGTATGTTAAGAAAATAATCCATAGTGGAGCACAAACAGCTTTGACGAATTTGTCAGTTTTTTGTGGGTTTTTTTTCAGAATTAATAGCAAGAAGAATAGAAGATGTTAGTTACTAAAATTACTAAACTAATTTTAATATATTCATACATCAAGTCATATTATCTGTAGCTGTCACTTTGGATATATAATATCAATACTTATAGAATAACACAAATAATATAGTAAAATCTTATAAATGTTGGCCGCAGAGAGATATATTTGAATTTTCTCTTCTATTCTTCAAGCCATAGTCTACTAATGTACCATAGCCCAGGGGACACCCAAATATACTAATCATACATCCTTTACTTGGAGGCTCTTTCCATGTCCCGATGATCTGAGGTGATGGTGATAGTGAGTATAAGGAGTTTAAACTAGAAGAAGCACTTTGACCTATAACCAAGGTACCAACCGGGAATCGAGCCCGGGACCCCTGAGCCCATAGCCAGGTGCACTGACCACTACACCACGGGGGCCGGTTACTGTTGATTGAAAATATAGTATTACTAATAAAATAATAACTATGTCCTCGTTAATGACTTTTAACCAATGTTTGCAACTTTGAGCTAAAGATACACCCCTAAAATACAACTTATTTATTTGCTCAATTTCTCTATTCACTAAACAAAAAAACAAACTGGTGACAATATCTATACTGTGACGTCATCACGATATCATAATTTGCACTTTTTTTTATTACCAATCTATGTGACTACTTACAAAGTCAACGCTACTTTATTAGAATCTCTAATGAAAATGCCAGAAAATACACTTAATATTACTAAACTGTTTCTTGGAATACAGTTATTGAATTAGAGTTTACATATTTCCGGATGCTTTTGAAACAACAATACTATTTACTATAAAGTACTTAATTATCTATATTATTAATTTAAGGCTTTCATTGCCCAAATAAAGTATTTATAAAAACATTAACTTTCTCGCCATTTTTAGTAATTAACATCTTTGTATCTAATGGAATACAAAACCTCTTTAGGTCTAGAGTGATATTCCACAGTTTGTTGATATATTTTGATGTTCATGAAATACGTATGTTATTTTAATTATTCTATCATTATTGGAGTACAGTTAACTAAGTGTATTCTGAAGAATTACGATGGTTTGACACTACTTGCATTTTTTTAAAGTGATATGTTTAAAAAAAAAGAGATATGTTTCTACGGTTCAATCTGAACCTGTTCTGATTAGTGAAAAGGAATAGAGGCACAGCTTTCAAAGTTGCACCAGTGCATCTATTTGAACCCTTCAGTGAATCCAGATCTTGTGATTTTGTGAAAATCTACAGCCGTAGACTTTTTTCTTATATAGACATCAGCCGTGCTTGTTTTATGACGTCGAGAAGCCTATCCGTCCACATATTCTCCTAGCAGTGTTTTATTTTACCAGCGCGTATTACTACCTGCTCAGGTTATACGCAAATTTACTAATTACGCTAGTGAGCTATGAATAAGTAAGGTTGAATTGAGAGGAATTGTATCCACATTTGCGTGGAGAAAGAGTGGAAAAACACTTGGAAAAAAACTTGAGTAGACCCGACGTTGATTCGAGCCTCGATTTACCTGTCATCGTCAGTCTAGTCTAACACGAGAGTGACGCTTTAGACCATGTGGCCACTGAGGTTGGTCGTCGTGGAGTTTTGCCAGAGTAAGTAGAGTTTGTACCGATGATATTTATTTTTCCCCCTTGCTCCCCATTTGACCAACCAAACGTAAGCTCTGCTCTACAAACCTCACACGGCTATGTATTCTCGTTGATAGTGGCCCATGAGGGCTCTACTAAGTAATGAAAACGTACCATACTTACAGTTTAAACTTTAAACTAGCTCTGCTTATATTGGCAACACTCTACGATACTACACTGTCACCGACTAAAGCAAATTATAACTTATATATACTACAATTTTAATAGGAAGGGCCTTTTATGAAATTCGAACACATTTTTTACAGCAAAATTTTATAAAATGTTACTATATCATTAGTGTTAGTTTATAATATATTATCAAAATTGACATTTACAGATCAAATAGCTTTACGCATGAATATATTATAATAGATCTAGACACTTTTCTAAATGTAAGGTAAGGCCTTTCCTAAAAAATTCGAATGAATTTCCTTTTTAAGAGCTTTCAAATGTACCCACAGGTGCGTTAGATGTTTATCTAAAGATTTATTTACGTAATTATTTTGTGTTCCTTAGTTTTATATTATATTTTGGAGATATTTTTGGTCAACTCTTTATATCACCAATAATTACACTACAACCAGAAGAGTTTTTTACAATTATAAAAGTAATAGATAGACAATTTGTATCAAATAAAATGAAATGCTCATTGTGACTAAAACTGTTAAAAAATATTCAGGTAAAGACTACTTTTGTGACTTGACCTGAATATACCTTCTTTGGCTCAACAAAACTTCAGACAACACCTCCTCGCGGCCTCTGGTTAAACTAATAGGAATCTAACAGTAGCACTTTATTCTACTGTGTGGCAGCACTGTACAAAAATATTAAAATCTAGTCGAAGTCGATTCGTTGTGTATAAAAAAAAAGATTAAATATCAATAAATAAGAAGATTAATCTCGATTTTTTTTCTTAAGGTATTGTGAAAAAAATATTTATATATAGTGTAGTATAGTATAGTTTCGGTTATGTCTTCAAAATATGTTCACATAATGAAAGTTAACGTTGAGATGAATACAATTGTGTATTTGTTGGGCGCCACCCCTAGGATTTGGGAGAAAATAATAATAATAAAAAATAAATACCTTTATTTCGGCTAACTTTGACGGAGGCATGATCACTCTTAATACTCGATACCACTAGGTGTGCTCGAGAACTTTTATCTCTCCGGATATTACAATGTTAATGATGACACTACAACAATGGTGTGCTGTAAATATCCACAGGAGTTGAAAGAATATTTAAAATAAAACATTACCAATCTAAATAAAATTGATTGTTGAAATAAAATGTACTAGTTTAGACAACAACAAAAAAGATATAAAAAAACAATTATTGAAACTTTTGCGGGTTAATTATTGTCCCCTCCCCCCTTTTTTTACCACATCCTAATCCTACCTATGGAATTACGAATAAGTAGGTAATTCCGATCTGAGAAAATAAAAATAAAATATATGGTATTACCTATATTCTTAAACAAAAATGTATCACTTAAAATAACAATCTCTGAACGTGGTTGAATTTAGGAGCTTAGAACATATAATACTAGAGTAAAAGGAAGATAACATAGGCTTAGCTTATATAATATATAATTATAGTTTTGAGTAAAATAAAAAAAGTAGTATTGTTTAGTAAATAGAAGAAGAAAAAATCAATATAATTAATATTAAGACATAAAATAAGATATTAATTATCTGGAATAGATAAATAGTCTGAATATATTTAGTCTTTTCTGAAAGTTTTTACATAAATCTTGGTTTCTTGATAAAAACGAAATATATAGTAATTTAAATTTAAAGATTTGGCTTGATCTCACCAATGAATTCGTCCATGTTTAAACAGCATGAATTTCTGAAATTTGTTTCCTTTTATTAATTCTCCCTCGTCTATAATTTAACTGAATAAACAATCTCTAGTTCTTTCCCATACACTTAACGTTCAATTTGTGTACTTGCACTTTACTTTCAAGCCACTGTTTCACTTTAAAATTATTATTATTATTATTATTAGCACCGCGTCTTACTACCCGTTTGGGCTATACGCACTTACGCTAATGTGTAATGGTAGGGTGATTGTGAGATGAAATGAAGGACCTACAGTTTAACGTGGAATCCGAACCACGGTGGAGGCCTGGCATTCCTCACATTCACAAGATGTCTTGTCAGAGGTGAAAGAAGGGTTTGGTAAACAGATAAATCTTTGCCGGGATTCACTTTAAAAATAAATTTAGTTAGGAGCTACACAGATTTTGCTCCATGTTAAAAATGACACCGAGGAAGAAGACCCTAATCTTCTTCAAAAAGTGTTCCAAAAATCAAATTTAAAAAGTTATATTTTCTTCCAAGTCCAAAGAGAAAACTAATATATTAGAACAAAAGATAAAATGTTGGCTTTGGACTAGAGATGAATATAAAATAAAAATGCAAATTTAATATAAAGATTGAAATGTATGTCAATGAATATGAACAATGTTTCCTAAAGGCATTAAATGTTTATTTCTATTTGTCAGAATTGAAATGCGCGCTATTTTGGAGGTATTTACATCTCATTTTTTTCTTTTCTTCTTCTTTTACAATCGTGAGACCCACCATTCACTTGTTTGACAGATCTGCGCATGCTTTGAAATAAATCATTGCCGACATTGAAAATAAATAGAAGAGTCAAACTTCTTAGAAGTATAATTAATATGTTCAATAAACGGTAAGTGTTCTTCCTTAGAGCAAAATTCCTTATTTAAATTATTTAAAACAGTGTTAGACGTTCTTCCTTCCGTCCTTTTAATTTTTGAATGGATGTAAATATTATTGGTCAGGACGATAACACAGCGTGTTAAGCTGCGGCCAAACTTTGAAGTGCATAATTCCAAACGAAAATAAATTGGAAACTATTCACAAAAATTAGAAAAATATAGGGAAATACATGGTGGGATGGCAAATAACGTTACAGTATTTAAATTATAAAATAGTATTTTTTTTTTGTAAGGGTTGTTTATTGATTACTTTTATATATATAATGTTTCTAAGAATTTCTTTTAAAATGTGTATCTGGGGTGTATTTGACACGACAAATAATACTATATGCTTATTTTTTGGGTGAATATTAATATTTGTTCTTAAAAATTTATTCAGGATTAATGTATCCATGATCGAAAAATGGTATAAGATACTTTATCGACTGAGTCTCCAGACTCCACATTTAATTTGGCCACGATGATCTTGGGCTAAAGTGCTCACCTCAGGACCCAATATTCGTGGGTTCAAACCCAGTCGGGATAGACAGATTTTTCTTCGGTGATGAAAATCAATAGTACAACTTCCTTTGGAGGGGAAGTAAAACCGCCAGTCCTATGTCGATTATGGCATGTAAAAGAACCCTGAAAGTAATGTGAAAATACCTTCCCCGGCAAAATTGGTAGGTCCTTTCGCTCTCGCTCGTAGAAATTCTAGTGTGCTGATATAATCAGTTAGTTCATAAAGTGCACGTTAAATAATAACAATAATAATAATAATACATAGTTGGCAAGGGTGTGAAAAGTGGGCATCTGGACAAAGATTCAAACCCTCCCCAAAATTGTATACTATACTATACTCCTAGGAGGTCCATATATGCGTATAAAAAACAGGCCTACTTTTTTATTTTTGCTAGATGATTATACGCGTATATACAAACATTCGACCACCAAAGTGGATAATATTATTTCTATACTAATTATTAAATGGTGAAAGAATCCGATATTCCATTTTGGCGGTCAAAATTCCCAAAGTCACGCGAAATTGTTTCTCTGAAAATGATCATCAAATTAGGCTCTCACCCTAGACAAGTCTAGGACAACGGTTCGTGGATATATTTAGTAAAATAAATTGCACTAAATTGTTTTAATATAAAATTATTTAACTACATATAGGTCTATATTCATTTTATTTTATTTATCTTTATTTTGTAAACTTTAAAAATATTACTTCTGTGATTTGGATGAAATTACGTCTCCGTACATTTTCATTGTTTTATGCCTAAACCAAGAATGTCCAGAAACACAATACTTCTTGCACGTGCAAGTCAAGACAAACGGGTGCGATTGATAATAAAGCCACAACTGGCTTTGAAATGCTTTATCTTGTATCATCGGGTGAGCTACCTTTTATACCACTCAAGTAAAGCAACTGTAAGGTATGAAATTACACCAAAGGCTGGTTGCACAAACAATACTCAGTTTCCTTATCAGAGATATGATGCAAGTAGGGATGTGGTATCGAAAGAAAAGTATCGATACTGTATTAATTTAAAGTATAGGAAGAAAAATATCGATATCGATACTTTTCTTTCGATACTAGTACGGTAACATCAACTATCGGTATCAAAATTTTAATATAGGAAAATATGTATTTTATCAAATAATAATTTCAACTGCTGCATAGTAGTTGTAATAATAATAATATTTTCATGTATATTTAAACACTGAAATGTATAATGATTTAAACTCATTATATTATTATTATTATTTTAAGCACCGCGTCTTACTACCCGTTCGGGTTATACGCTCTTACGCTAATGTGCAATGGTAGGGTGATTGCGAGATGAAATGGAGGACCTACAGTTTAACGTGGAATCCGAACCACGGTGGAGGCCTGGCATTCCTCACATTCACAAGATGTATTGTCAGAGGTGAAGGAAGGGTTTGGTAATCAGATAAATCTATGCCGGGACCGAGGATTGAACCCCGGCCGCCAGCATAGAAGTCTGACACCTTACCCCTAGACCACCAGGCCACCAACTCATTATAGAATATTTAGGTCTATTGCGTCTATGTTACGTGTTGGAACTACTTTATGTATACCCATTTGTATAGATGTGTACCCATGACGGGATGTGCCGTAACCATTAAACACAACGAATGACAAGGTAACTATATCTTTAAAGAAATTGCTTGTTCACTCCGAAAACAAAACATGATGGCGCTACATTTTAAAGCACTGAGCACTGAGCGTTACAAACGTTTAAAAATCCCGGATTATTTAAGAAGTTGTTCGATACTTTTATTTTTAAACGTTTTCAACCGAATGAGGGCGAAAATTGCTTTTGACTATAACTGCATTAGATGATAAACATTTTGAATTAAAAGAAAAAGTTGTCATTAAATTCCAGAACACCCGTGTCTCATTTTTAACAAATGTTGATATCACCAAGTGAAGAAAATTAAACTGTATGTTTATAGTGGAGCAATAATATATTTATTTTGATCGAAAAAAGTGGGATATAAAAAGTGCAAAAATACTGTCCTTATCTCGCGTCCCCTACATCCCTATCTTAACGAGTGAATTACTATCCTCCTGTACCGGTGGGCACGTAGACTAAACAGTCTCATTGAGTCTGGTCTGCTGGTGATGTAGAGGTCGGGGTTCTAATCCTGGCTGTAATATACTAAGCATGTTTTATTTCCCCTAAATTGTTTCTCCCTTTCCCATCACACAAATACGAGAACACATCCTTTAAACTCTACCTTCCTCATGCCTATCCCATTAGTGTAATTAAATGCGGATAGCCTGAACGGGTAGTAAGACACGGTGGGAATAAATACAATTAAAATTTATTAATAATAGGTCCTTTATACAATCATATCGGTATTTATAATCAAGATTAAGAAAATAAAACATGTACGTACAACGCTATTAATTGCGAAGGAACGGACGATAGCATGGAAAGAAAATGGCGGTCAGGAAATGAAGAAGGAGAAGATAAGATGAACAAAGAGAGGAAAGATAAAAAAGGGAAATATAATATTTTAGTGCGGGAAGTAATGGCTGAAGGGGATGTAAGTTATGTTGGCTGTACGTGTCTGGTCGAGATGAAGTAGGGGAAGGCACGAACAAAGAGAGAGGGGGAATAATGGGAAGAGATAAGGAAGGAATAGCACGGAGGGTGAGATAAGAGTAGAACTGAGGAAAAGAATTAAAAAGAGCAAACATAATGCTACCGTAAGGTGTCTAGTTTATAATAGAGTGCGACCATTGAAAGAAATGAAAAGTTAAGAATATGCAAGTCTCTAACTCTAATTTTGTTTCAATTCAAGTAATTAAAAAACCATTTAAGATATTATACATGTATGAATTAAAAATTGAATTAATCATACATTTTTATCAATGAATTTATTTAAACGTTTATTAATCATATTGTTTCGTACAATTTGTAATAATTTATTAATATTAAGAAATATTGTAAACTAAACTGCCTTCTATTAAATATGTGGAAAAACAAAATTAATGTATTTTTTTATTGGTTCATTCAATTCCTAGGTTACCAAAGACAATTCAGTAGGTAGGATAACTCACAGGATGTGCACCCACATTTGTGTTCAGAAGTGGTGGGAAAAAACCACTGTAATATATAAGTACGCCCGGTCGAGGATCGAATATCAAACTCCTTGTTGCCAGAAATCCAGTATATTGTGGGACTGACGTATTAGACGATGTAGGCATTGGTGCATGTATTTAGGGCCTGGTAATTTCAGTACCCTAGTTTAAGTGGCTGTGCTCATAAAACAAATTTATTTTATTTTATTTTCACCGCGTCCCGTTCGGGTTATACGGAAATATAAAAATACGCTATTGGTATAGGTAGGAGGGAATAATTTTAGAGGAAATATCCCAGAATTTACGTCAAGGGAAAGTAGGAAACCATTTAAGGGAAAATACTCTTACTACACTCAGCCGGAATTCGAACACCGACCTCAACGTCATCATCAAACCATATTGAATGAGCGTTACATTTAGTCAGTTTACCCACCGATGGCAGTGTAGGCCTACATCCTTTATTAGTACTATGATAACTATCCAGGTCTGAGATATTTAGTACAGATCCAGAGGTCCCGGGCTCGATCACCGACACTTCCAGAATTTTCAGTGAAACAACGGGTCTGGGATGGGGTTTAACTCATCCTCGCGAAGACAAATTAGGAGCTACTTGAATAAAGAAGTATCGGCTCCGGTCTAGAAAACTGAGATTAACGGCTAGAGGGTTTGTTTTGCTGACCACATGACACCCCTCCATCCGCAGAAGTTGGCACTACCTTCACCAGCAGACGGTGGTCAGTCAGTTGAAGGTGGCTGAGGCCATGGAGCTTTTTTTTATGGTTACTAACCAGCTATAAACAGATTTTGAATCATTATATTACAAATAAATTTTAAAATAAGGTGATTCTACTTTTATTTGGATATAAGATACATAACTATATATACAATTTCTATTATTTTGGGGTATTTAACTGCGCTTTCTGAACCAACTGCTATTATAATTATATCTGAACATGACTTAAAAACTAGTTTAATACTAGGAGCGACCCAGATACTGGTCATCTCTGTGAAAGGGGGAGACTAAATTTAATCAACATCTAGATCTAATATATATTTTCAGTCCAATATGGGGAATTGAGAGTTTTACCTCTAGCTCAATCGGCAGATGCCCACGGATTTTAATAATATTCTATATGGTAATAAATAAGTTAATCTCGTTTACAAGTGAAGGGTTAAAGGGGTGGAGGAGAAGGAGGAAAGTCCAGTTTTATCTCAAATTATATTTATGTTATTATTATTATTATTATATTAGCACCACGTCTTATTACCCGTTCGGGCTACACGGACTTACGCCAATGTGTAATGGTAGGGTGGATGTGATATGAAATGGAGGACCTACAGTTTAACATGGAATCCGAACCACGGTAGAGGCCTGGCATTCAACACATTCACAAGTTGTGATTAATACACTTCTTGTCAGAGGTGAAGGAAGGGTTTGGAAATCAGATAAATTTGTGCCGGGACAGAGGATTGAACCCCGGACCCCCAGCACAGGAATCCAACACCTTACCCCTAGACCACCAGGTCTACCTTTTATTAATCATTCCATCTGTTAGACAATCGTGATATCTTTCTAATTCACTTTAGAGAGGCCTCTGTCATATTTACAATTATTTTTTAAGAACATTATTTACTGGGTTCCTTATCTACTTTGAGATACGAAAGTTGTTGTTCTTGAAAAGGTATGTAGTGGGACTTTCCTACATTTCTCATGTACCATTCAATGATTTTGTTAATAGTCTATTGAGTGAAAGGGGTAACACATTATGGATGATTAATCAAGTGTATTTTTGTGACTTTGTTTTATTTAGGCTCTAGTTTAGTAGACAAAATAAAAAAAACTAGTATCTCGTTTAGGCGTGTGAATAACAGGCCAACAAACGTTAAAAGAATTCTATCGAACCGGATATAGGAAGTGCCGTCACCACAGTCAATTTCCCATTGCTGCGTGCACGTCAGGGAAATGTGAGTGGGATAACGTGTCAACACTGTAATACGTACGAGGGGCGAGGAAGGTTGTCACGAGGGTGGGCTAGCTGATCCATGTTGCCTAGCTTAAGGTGTGGATGTAGGGGACGCGAGAAAAAGGGCAGATTGTTTATGGTTTATTAAGCAACACGTCATACTACCCGTTCGTACTATACGCTTAAGTACGCTAATGGATTAGGAAGGTTGAATTTAGAGGAAGTGAACCCGCATTTGAGTGGAGGGAGAGAGGAAGTGAACCCGCATTTGAGTGGAGGGAGAGTGGAAAACCATTTAGGAAAAAAACCTCCAGTTCACCCGGCCTAGATTTGAACCTCGATCTTCCCGGCCTTGTCAGTCGAGCTCAACACGTCTATTGCGTTAGCCAACTATGCCACCGAGGCGGGTAAAAGGGGCAGTATTTTTACGGTTTTTATAGCAAAATATTTGTTTTTTGTTTTGCCAAAATAAATCAAATACTGCTTTTATATAAACATAGCGTTTAATTTTCTTCAGATGGTGATATCAACAGTTGTTGAATATCTGTCATGAGAATAACGAGATTAAATGACAAACTTTTCAAATGAAGAGAAAAAATTGTGACTAAATTCCAGTACACCCTTGACAGATATTCAAGAAATATTTTAGGCTCACCATGTGAAGAAAATTAAACTCTTATGTTCTTAGATGAGCAATATTTTATTTGTTTTGACCAATAAAGTATTTTTATATAAAAAGTGCAAAAGCACTCACCTCCTCTCGCGTGCATCTCCTACACACCCACCTTAACATACCGTGAAGAGCTGGTCTCACTTTCTTACTCTCTCAACCAGATACAGTTTTGTAACCGTGAACAATTTTCCCTCTTGAGCTTATAATGTATATTGATGTTTTATGTTCCCTAGAACTATGAAAAATTAGTCTTAAAATTGCGGCAAACAGTTTTTTTTTAAATAGAAAATTTTCGAAAATGGTTCAAATGATTTTGTTTAAAATGTATGTAAGTTTATTAAGATTGTTTTACAAGATACATAAAATACTGTATAGGCCTACTTAAAAAAAATATTGGTTCAAGGATAGTGTACAAATTAATGAGCTTTCAAAATTGGAAAATTTTCGAAAATGGCTGTGATGATTTTGTTAAAAACGGGCATTTGGGGAGCGTCAACATGGTAAATAACAATGTACAGACAAATATTATTTGATTGTATTTTACTGATGAGTGATTCTTGAAATTTTGTAATTTATTTTAAAAGTGGCTGAAACAATTTTGTTCAAAATGTATATCTGAAGAATGTTTCATAGTTATAATTATTCAAATAATATGTTGTTTTTCTGAGGAGTGGGTAGGCTGCCTAGGGGTAGAAAGTGTGAGACTTATGATTATATCAAACATTTTACTCCACGCTCAATGACTTAATATTCATCCTGTGAATCCGCTTTTTGACAATTGTACACATGCGGATAGCCCGGACGGATATATAGAAAGACGCAAAGCACGATTTTATATTCCAGGTGATATGTTTGTTAGAAACACTGATAAAATGTAATCATCCCTTGAATTAAGGGTTGATGCGTGGGTCAGCGATCAAACCACCCTTCTATCAGTGCATGAGAGGCGATGACAATCCCCCCTCTCGGTACACAAATACTAGATTACTGCCAACTATTGTCTCCCCTGAACAAGGCAGAGAGGGGTGGAAATAAGGGGAGATATAATCATCAATAGCTCCCCTTCTTCTACTCACGCCCGCGCATGTAAACGAGGGGAGGAGATGGCTATAAAACAATTAGAAGTTTATCCTCAACCAGAATATATTTTCTAAAGAAGATATACCTATTTATGTCTTTGATACGGTACTGAATGTGTGAACTCATGATAAACATATTTATATGATTTTTTTTTCAATGTGTGTTTCTTCTCTTTCAGCAGCGAGGTCTTGCTCACTGATTGATCTTACTGTGATAAGTGAGACTGGTTACAGTAGAGAAGTGACTCCTTAAGTTTTAGTGATGGAGGTCAATCAACATTAATGGAAACTTTTTTTAGCCCCGCGTCTTACTACCCGTTCAGGTTACACGCCTATGTACTAGTTACGCTAATGGTTTTTAGGGATTAGAAATGTTATATTTAAGAGGAAGTGTACCCGCATTTGCATGGTTAGAGAATGAAAACCCCTATTGGGGGGGAAAAACCTCAGTACGCCCAATCAAGATTTGAACCTCAATCTCCCCATCATCGGTATTCTAGTCTATGGTGAGAGTAGCGCCTTAGAACATGCGGCCACCAAAGCGGGTATTATTGGGAGCTATTTGCACCGGGGGTCAACCGGGGCCCTCGGAGTAGAGGGAGTGGAAGTGGTACTGTTTAAAAGTTATGCGGAAAACACATTTTTTTTAGGCAATTCAATTTTACGATTGTAGATACAAGACAAACAATTTATTCATCATGCTCATAGAATTTCAGCTACGTATTAATTTGTGTTCTTTGTGTATGTTTTAAAGAAGTGACAAAATTGTTTTAAGAAATTTAGTCTATCAGTGGTAGTATAATAGGGTGCATTTACCCTTATATAAATAGCCCTTCGCTGCCCCCCACACCCGACTGGAATAAAGGTTCCCATTCCCTGGCATAAAATCGTCGCTCTATGTTATGTAACATTCCCCTCTGATATTTTCAAATATTAGGCTGAAAATGGCCTTGTATCAACCTCCAAATAGCTTTTAGAGGCGTCCAATTTAAAAAAAAAATCATTGCCGGTGAAGTGACACTTCAAATAGCTTCTAAGATAAACATCTAATTTTCCAAAAAAATTCAGGCGAAGATTGCTCTAAATAGCTTCTAGGAACATTCAAATTTGTTTGAAATTTTCTGGAGGAGGAGCACTCGAAATAACATCTAGGTGCATAGAATTTTAAAACATTTTCCGAAGGAGGGTTCCAAGGTCCCTCTTTCGTTTGGGGCTCAAAACCACTTTTTTTTTTTTCTAATTGGCTCCTTGAAAAAATAAGGCTCCACCACCACTGAAGTCTAGGGGTACAAAAAGAAGGGGGGAGGGGAGCACACTTGTCTCTGGTACCGGGCCCGGCTTGGACACCTAGGAGGTCTGTCCTTACCGCTGTAAACGTGGACCAAGGCGTTGGTCTAATCTATTCAGGATTACTGGTGACGAGTAAGACAAGGTTTGAATCTCATCTGGGAGCACTGAGGGTGATTTACCCACCCCCTTTCGTCTATAAACCCCCTTCCTTATCCTTCTCGGAGAAATTAAGCCGTTAATCATCTTGGCGCTAGATGTAAAAATTTTACTAAAAAAAAAAAATCTTATGATTGAGAGCAATCCCTCTTTCAAAAATATAGGCTACCTTTTCAACCTACACTTTCCCGGGATTGAACCCGAGACCTTTGAGGTCATTAACTTGAATTTAAAAAAAAACAATACCGACTGATTTAAGATTTCAGCCTTCACTGGATATTATCTCTGAGGGAACTGTATGGTTACAATTGGTAAACAGCTTTGTCGTTCTCTTGTTTTCATGTGGTCAACACTCTTAAATATAAGATAAATTTTGCATCGATGGTTCGTCGATGTTGCCTTCTAGCTCCAGCACACCACCTTCCTGCATAACTGAAAGCAAGGAGATTTGGCAACAGTTAACCTAGAGAGAGAACGAACATAAATCTTTTCCTTCGTGAGACCTGCGGTTCCTTCAGCGGTGATACACAGATGTGTAGAGACGTTTAGCTGGTCTGTCTCCCCAGCCACTCTACCACGGGGATTGTCCTTTGTTGGGAACCAGCGCGTCCACCTTTGTACGCCAGTCACGACTTCTTCTTCTCTTCCCCTCTACGACGTCGGTCGACGTCGGTCCGAGCGGTTTCTTGGGAGGGTGCGCTAGTGAGCACAATGCGACGCCTTGGGGCCACAGCCATATTTGTCTTTCCTTTATTGGACGTTGTCTCCTTTCTGTTTTATAGGGGAGTGTGGGGGCAAGTAGGGTGTGTTCTTGAGGTGGGGTTGTAAGGGAAAGGGGGTAGAGGGGTCGAATGGAAAAGCGCAAGCGCTCAACGAAACAGTGGTGAGAGAAGAACATTACTTAATGAACTGGAAGACAAAAAGGAGGTCATTTAGTAGAAGAGTGTGTCTCTTGATATGAAGTATTTTTCTCTCTTAAAAAAAACTTTCTCAATGAGAGAAAGTATTGTAAATGTGAAAGTTTTCAACATCAAGATCTTGAATGAATCTTCATTTTTCATATATCCCTGCCCACATCACTGATAACATGTTATAACGCGTCACCCTCGTGTTAAGACTGGATCACTGATTACGAAATCAAGGTGTGAATATTGGTCGGGTTTATCGAAAGTGTTTTAACCAAAATGGTTTACCACTCTCCCTACATGCCAATGTTAATATATTTCCTTTAAAATTCCCATTTCCTCATCCCCTTTATACAATATTATTATTAGCACCACGTCTTACGCACGGGTTATACGCACTTTCGCTAATGTGTAGTGGTAAGGCGATTGTGAGATTAAATGGAGGACTTACAGTTTAACGTGGAATCCGAACCACGGTGGGAGGCCTGGCATTCCCCACATTCACAAGTTGTGATAAAGACACGTCTTGTCATATTTTATACAATAAATTACAAAAGTTAATTCAAGAGTACTTTAGTAATTGAAACAAGTCCAGCTCATTACACCCTATTTCTTTCAATTCCATCCTAGTGTTATCCTCCCATCTACGTCTCTTCCAATTGGGTCAGTACCCTAAATATGGTTGTATATTCTCCCATTCACCCCACATGCCCTGCCCACCATAATCTATGAGACTTGATCATCCTAATAATTTCTAGTAGAGATGAGACGATACCAGTTTTTCGATTCCGATTATAGATTTCAATTCTTAAATTTTTACCTCGATTCTTTGATACTCGATTCTTACTGGAATAGGCCTGAAGTGAAGTGGGAACCACCATATTGGTTTATTTTAATAGAAGCCTATATGGCTGCCGAGATAGGTGAGCCTTTTTTTAACAATTTGATTTTATTCTGGAATTTTCGGTAAACGTCTATTAAATATTAGACTTTTAAAACATTTTTGCCTTTATAAATTACGATCATGATTTTAATTTTGGCTTTAAAGTTTTGAAATAAACTCTACCTATATTATTATTTAATTTATAACAGTAAATTTGCAAAGCAATCGTAATATATTTCTTAACACAGGGTTGGTATCTGTTAGTATGGAGGTTTATTTGTGTTTTTTATAGAATACATTAAGCTACCACGGTAAATATGTTTACAAATTGGAGTAAAACATCAATTTTTTAGCTTTTTAAATCTAATCAATGCTTTAATAAGTTTTATTATTCATATATATGGAATAGTTAATGAAAAAATACTTTACAAATGACCTTTAATATTTGATATTCATTAATCTCTTAATAAAGCATTCACGACCATTTGCACGTATCTTTAAGAATCAAGGCATCAAGATTCAAGATATTTTCTCGATTCTTGATCCTCTCGATACCCTTAAGAATCGATAGGTATCGCAGAATCGAGGAATCGAATTTACCATTTCTGATTTCTTGTAATGAGTATAGGGTATGTACCTAATCATTAAAAAAAAAGCCTCCTCCACTATCTTGTATCTTCATCTGTTTTTGGACCAAATATCTTCTTAGACACCTTGTTTTCGAACACTCTTAATTTGTTTTCGTCATGTAATGTAAGATACCACGTTTCACACTCATAAAGAACAACAGGTTTTTTTTATATATTCTGAGTGTTACATTCCTTGACAGCAGACGAGATGTCAACAGCTTACTGACCGAGTATTAGCATGCATTTTCCGACTGTAGTCTTTTCCTAATTTCCATCTAATATTGTTATTGCTGATTAAAATTGTTCCTAAATATTTAAACCCATTAACCATATAAAATGGTATGTTGCTGGAAGTAATCTTTAAATTATCGTCCCCAATCTGTGTTGTCTGTGTTATCATATACTTAGTATTTTTAGCGTTCACTTCCAAACTTATTTCCCTACTAGCTTCTAATAAAATGTATTCATTTCTTTCCACACCTTCCTTACTATCTCCCAACAAAGCAAATCTGCATTGTACCGTTTGATGTCCATCTTTCCCTACTAACTTGCATTACCCTAATAGGTTTTAATCTAGCCTTAGAGTGTGCTAACAGGGAAAGTATACCTCCTTGATTCAACCCATTGTGTATTTCGAAAGTGTATAATAAGGAACAGCCAACCTGGTCCCTGCTACATAATAATTTTATTAACATAGGACCTATTTTGTGCTTTCAATGCATTACAAAACTACCAAATATACAGTAATCCGTAGGGAGCTAGTGGCGAATTGTAGCTAAAATTAGTGGAGGTGCTGCTCCAGAAAATTTCTAGCCTTTGTTTTAAAATTGTGTAAAAGGAAAAATGCATGTATAAAAAGAAAATTTATTCAGGAACTTGAGAAAATCTTAACAAAAAAACCAAACCCTTTTTAATTAATTTAACTGAAATTGTTACAGTTAAAGCGTGATTCATTCATTTAAAAATGAAATCCATTCGTTTTGTTTTAATTTGCACAGTAAGTTATATAATTTTCTCCTTGATCTGTGGATTACAATTGAGGAAATTTTTCTCCATTGAAAGTACTGCAAGCGCATTTAGTCTTTCTGTTAAATAAAAGAACCGAAAAAAAATTAATCGAATAGAATAGCTGGAGGTAGAATAATAATCTAATTCTACACTATTTTACACTTTATCACATTCAAGAATATGGTACACGATTTTTAAGCATAAAACACGTTGAGTAAAAAAAAACTTCCTTCCACTATCACGCTATCTCGCCAGAGCCGGCACTGCGAGAGCAACAGTGCTCCCTCTACCTTGCAGTCCCGCCTACCTCCACACACCCCTCCTATGTGCGCACGCACACAACAGTCAAACACCACGTCGCTGACACTGTGAAGTGCACAGTTAGATACAAAGATTTTTGGCAAGAATGTGAATCAACAATAATTTTGGATTGGTTCATCTCCTGTTTAACTCTTTTAATTTTATTTAGCTAAAAACTGTACTTTGACTTCAAACTATCGCTCATCTATTTTACATTCTTCTTCAAACAAACGATGTATCTTCTACCAAGAAATAATTTTTAAAAAAACGTGTAACAATATGTTATCCTAGACTCTGATGAAATGAGGTTCGATACCTGGTGAGATAGGCCTATAAATGTAAAGACAAGGTTTATATTTAGATTTCTCATCTTCTCTATCTCATCTTCCTTAAAATTCTACATCTGCATTCTATTACCTCATATTAAATCGCTAATAGACATATTATAGAGCTTACACATACTAATTAAAAAAATTAAGTATGGGTCTACAAAAAATATATATTTCTTCAAAACTACGAGTTCTGCTCTTCAGCCTAAATGTAATCATGGCCTCAGTACTAAACGTATTGTTTAGAGTGATTGCATTTCGATTGAAGAAGAGAATGCACAATAAAGATAGAGACACACAAAAAGAGAGAGACAATCATCCATCGACCCAGAGATATAGATAGAAAGAAGGCAGTTTGAGTGAGGTTGGGGAGTGAGGTGGTTATGGGACCTCCCCTCCACCCATTCCGCCGCCGGCAAACCAACACAACCCGCGCCGCCGACGGACGCTTCTCGACTTTCATTTGTTTTGTGGGCAAACAATACTCTCGATGAAAGAGGGAGGGGGGAAAGAGATAGAGGGGAAGGGGGGTGTTTGTGTAGGTGTGAATAGAGACGCTCTAGCTGGTTGCATTGGAACTACAACCAGTATTACTATAGATGTGGGTCACAAATAAAAAATCTAAGTATATATGTCTGACTGTCTATATACGCTTCTAGCCAGGGTTGAATAGAAAAAAGAGGCGGTGGGGGAAAGGGGATGATGTGTGTAATACAGAGTTCTAATCAATGAGAAGAGGGGCCGAGGCGGGTATACTTTTCACTCGCCTTCCGTTATCATACCCGGACGAATTGTGACGCTTGTGTTTAGACAATGCACCCACAACTGGGTTATACACCGTATTTTGAAATGTTTATCCAGACAATCAATAGTTAAGGTGGGAGTGTATAGGGAGAAACCTGACTCAGTGGCAGCATGGTCTAAGTGTTGGACTAGACTGCCGATGACAGCGAGATAAAGGTTCAAATACCGGTCGGGCATAATGAGGAGGGTTTTCCTCAATTGTTTTCCACTCTCCCTCCACGCAAATGCTAGCATATTTCCTCAAAATTAAACCTTCATCATCCTTATCTAACTGGCGTAATTAGTAGGCCTACGTATGCGTATAACCTGAGCAAGTAAGACGCGGTAGTAAATAAATGTGGAGAATGCAACTTAATAACTGCAGAGAAATTGCACTTATGGTAAAACTTTTTGTTTTGGTCCAAATACATAAAATAATGTTTTAGTTAAAACATGAGTTTAATTTTCTTGGCGTAGTGATATCAACAATTCTTGAATATTCTTTAAATTAGAAAATGGCACTGAACACGGGAATCAACCCGGGAATCTTGATTTAGTACTTCAATGCTCTAACCACTGAGCTATCCAGGAATCTTCTAATTACCAGGACCATTCTCCACTCATATTTTAAGGCAGAGTCTGTGATGGACGTGAATAAATTATCGGCTATAGGTTTCAATTCCCGTGTTAAGGTGTCAATTTTCAATTTGAAGAATATGTTATTTCTATGTGGCTATAACCGTAATATGTTTATACTGGAGCAATATTTTTTTTATTTGTAGCAAAAAAGTAATTTGATATAAAAATGGTCCTTAACTCGTATTCCTAACATTCCCACCTTAAGTGAAAATATTTTCATGTTCTGTGAAGAGATTTTAGTGAGATTTGTGTGTGTGTAAGAGGCTTATTTCGATTTGACTAAACTCGTAGTTGTGGTTGCGTGGTTTAAGGCGTCAAGCTCTCAATAGACTGGTTCGTTCGATGACGGCAGGACTGCGGTTTGAATCACGAACGTATAAACACCTGGTGCTGTTTTCCACCAATTGTGACTTTCCATCCTTCCCGCACTTTATTTATGAGACAACCCTCTGATTCATACTCCTTAAGTTAAGTCACTAATAAACCTCATGTCTAATAGACTTTGAAAAAAATTAATTGAATTGCGGGTATTCCCAGAGGTGTGCTAGGGTCATGCGCACATATAAAACAAAAAATTTAGAAATGGCTCGATTCCTTAAGTCTTCGAATACCTCAAATAGATTCGAGATTCTTAAAAATCTCAAAAAATCATCTCAAATACAATAATTATGAAGACCTTGAACTCAAATGACAATTTTAAGTAGGCCTAATAGATAAAATAAATAAAAATTGACTTGTTTGGTTGGAGGATAAGAAAATCACAAAAAAAAATAACCATTTTTCTTTATGTCATTGCGTCTTAATACATGTGATTCTTATATGCATACATACTAATTACGCTAATGAGTCAGAGATGAGGAAAGTTGTATTTAGAGGAAGATTACATGCATTGTGGGGAGGGAAATTGAAAAACCATTTAAGAAAAAATACCCTCATTATACCCGACATGTATTAGGGCTCCAATTTCCCTGTCATCGGCAACCTAATCTATTGATATGGAGAAAGGCGCCTTAGATTATGCGGCCAACGAAATCGGTATAGTTTGTTATTAATTTAATAAAAGAAGTGTTAAATTTGTTGTTTATGACATAATAGTTATGACAGACAAAATATCATTTGTCAGTGACAACTTTCTTTAAACTTAATTTAGAATATTTTCACTTTAACCTAATTTGTACTTCTTTAAAGATTCCAAAATTCGACATTTAATTTTTTAAAAAAAATCTATTGAACTACGCAATGAGATACCAAGCTTTCATTCATAAATATCCAAATGAAGTTACATAAGGCTATTGTATTCTCATTGTTTGATTCAAACAGATATTAGGCTCAAAACCAATCTATTTTTTTAAATCATTTATTTAAGGTATTTAATGCGCTTTATAAACCGACTGATTATATTACCACAATATTTATAAACCAACTTAAATCTAGAACAGACACAACATCCAGTCCCCGGACGTTAATTCAACACCGTGGAAGGGTTAACCCACATTTCACCAATAATAGTTTATTGTCCTTGTCAGAAATCGAACCCGGGACCCTTGTCTCAATAGACAAACACGCTACCAACTGAGCTAAGGTCTCGGACCAAAACTGATATATATAAAGAAAGAGAGAGGGATAGAGTGACGATACAAACCATTGTACCACTGGTAGCATGGTCTAAGACGTTGAGTACGCAATAAATATATCCTGGACTACCAATGACAGGGAAGTCGAGGTACAAATCTTTGGGGTGTCCCCAAGCGATTTTCCATCCAATATCCACGCTAATTAAGGCTTGTTTTCTGTGTCGAATAATGAAATGTTGCTAGGATAGACTGAAACTGTTTTTTATTAGCAGCGTGTCTTACTACCCATTCGGGCGACATGCATATGTGTTACGCTAATGTGTTAAGGTCGGGATGATAAAGGGTTATTTTAAAGAAAGTGTACCCATTTTTTGCAAGGAGTAATAGTGAAAAACAATTTTAGGAGAAAAAAACTCTCTCGGTACATACAGCTGGGGTTCAAACCCCGATCTCCCCATCATCGGAAGTCCAGTCTAGGGCGAAAGGGACGCCTTTGATCATTCAACTGCCGTAAAGGGTTAATTATTTACCAATCTTGATATTAAACGTACAGTTTCGTTTTTAAAAAACTCAAGTTATATAATGATTGATAACACTTGAGGCATCAATTGTAAGCGTTGTTCAATCACCTTTCTAAGACTTTTCCTAATTTGGGACATTCAAACATATAAGTCTTTTTAGAGTCAATTCAGTGCTACCAAAAACACAAAAAATGTTTTACGGGTTGAAATTAGGAATAAGTTTAAATAACCAACAACAAAATACACAATTTTCTTCGAATTACTTCGAATTACGTAACGAATTTTTCTTTCAAGCAAGTATTACTACTCATCCGAGCCATACGTACGCTAATCAAACTAATGAAGCAGGGATGTGGAAGGGAGAATTTAAAGGAAATGTATACGCATTGGTGTGGAGAGTCAGTGGGAAACAATTTAGGGGAAAAAAAATCTTTAGTACACCCGGTTGGATTCTAACCCCGAGCTCCCCCGTATCTGGTAAACAAAGCTACACGAGCCTGACGTGTATTCCCCATTTCCATCGATACGGGTTATAAAATACTGTTTTAATCAACATGAGCTTTCTTTATCTTAGAAAACCATCCGAATTCGTAATGAATTTGTCTTGTTCCTTACAACGAGAAACTAAAGTAGTGCACAGGAGCATATTTTCCATAACAATGTAGGACCTGCGCCCCTTTTAAAGTCAACTTATGTTTGTACGGTCCACCGGATCTTCTATATCGGTAACCCTCTTTTTGGGGCCCAGATCGACATTTACATTTATCTAAGGTCCCGCGATCATCCTTCATTTCTTCACTCTTATTTTAATTCTTGTTTAAACATCTTGTATTTTATCCTTCAAGTCAATATTTCCTCCAATACTTATGTCCCTGCTATTATAGAAAATACATCAAATAAATAAAATGTACACACCTTTTACCCCGAGAGGTAGAAGTTTTACCTTGACGGATTACACTATGGCCCTATCTTACAATCTGCACCATAGTGTTACCAAGAAAGGTAGCAGTCTTACCTTGACGGATTACACTATGGCCCTATCTTATAAGCTGCACCATAGTAGAACCAAGCAAGGTAGCAGTCTTACCTTGACGGATTACACTATGGCCCTATTTTATAAACTGCACCATAGTGGAATAATGAAAGATAGGCTTGTCTTTTCGTGACGATATAGTTTTCTTAAGCAATCGACTGAAACCTGCTACGAGATTAACCTTTTGCAGACCCCTGTTATATAAGAAGACAATACAAGCACCGTAACTTTGATTGAGTCATCATTTAATTTCATATGAATGCGCGTGCACCGACTATAATCTCTAAAATAACGCGAACAGTGATGAAACCTAATCACATCATCTTCTTTACTAACTTACTAAAGGAAAGATTGCTTCTATGAAGGTGACTAGCGATAATAGGAAATGTTAGGTTATTGAAAGAAAAAAAAATTATTCAAGCTTCGTTTTGTCAATGGTTAATTCGAGTTTACTGCACTTTATATATATATATGAATGGACGGAAGGAAGACTACCGTACATTTCACTTGAACAAATCAGAATAATAAGATTGAAACCCTATTTCCAAACGATCTTCTTCTATCTCTCCTATAACTGTAACCTCCATGGCGAAAACCCCTCCTTTGGGGTCGTATTGAATGCCATCTCGTAGGATTTAACTTGGAGGGCGCTTATATTCAAACTAAAGAAGAGAAAATAGTAGACTTAAGTCTAGCTGATGGGGACTTTGGGTGGCGAAGGGCTAGGGGGATTAGGAAGCAAGTTTTGAGCGAGGAAATTTGCTGAAGGAGGAAAAGGGGGAGAGGGGAGAGAAACTGATGGCATAATGCTTGCCTCTATTGCCCGTTTCTCTTTATCTATCAACTTTTCGCTCCCGAGATGGAGAATCTGCTCAAAGGGCAAACGGTATCCAAACCCATTAAAGACTGTACTCCAATTTTCGGTTAATACATCTAGGTTCCGCGTCTAGCTACCCATCCGGGCTTTCCTCATATTTACATTAATGGCAGAGAGTCGAACCGGAACCAGATTTGATAAATAAAATTAACAGTTATTTTTAAGTAACCGGAAGAGGAACACATAAAGTAAATTGTTTATGGTGGGGTGCTATTTAGCACATTAATTTTGTAGTTTTTATAGCATTCACATTTTTTGGCAAAAATAAATCAAATATTTCTTTTATAGAAAAATTGTGTTTAGTTTCATGCACATTTCTTGACTATCTGTCAAGAGCATAGTGGCATTTGGTGACAATTTTTTTT
>CABEEJ010000081.1:387504-397973 GCA_901482245.1 Timema douglasi | reverse complement strand
TTTTTAAATAAAGAGCAAAAGTTGTCATTAAATTCCAGGACACCCTTGACAGATATTCAAGAACTATTGAGATTAACATGTGCAGAAAACTAAGCTATATGTTTCTATAGAAGAACTATTTGATTTGATTTTTGACAAAAAATGTTTATACTGTAAAAACTACAAAGCTTATGCCCTAAACTCACACTCATTAGCACCCCACCTTAAGAACCAGAACCGGAATCGATTTATATTTTTTAGGTTAGTAATGGTTCTTATCGGTATTTGAAGGTTCTTAAGTTTTATAATAAATAATTTATAATCGCATGTTATGCTTTCTTTATGAAACATAATTTTATTTTGGCAAATAAAATTCTTCCTTTCCTCAGGAATTTTTGTGAGGGAAGGATATATTTATTTTCAAAGGGGATTATAAATGTATCAATGTTTACCAATCAGCAAGCGCTAATGATTTTAGAATCTTGAGAGATGATTGTCACATGTTGTAGAGTTTTCTCATTTGTCTCTTTGGTCCAAGAGCCTGGGTAGAAGTATTTGGTTTTGAGTGACAGCAAACATGTCTAAGAAAGGGGAATGCATGAAATGAAAATTAATGGCAGTGTTTTTCCGTTTTTATAGCAAAACCTTTTTTTTTGTCAAAATAAATAAAATATTGCTCTAGTAGAAACAAAACAAAGCTTTTTTTTAAATAAATAATTTCACAACACCCTTGACATATATTAAGGTAGGCCTATATTGAGGTCACAATGAGAAAAAAAATTAAACTATGTTTCTAATGGAGAATTATTTGATTTATTTTGACCAAAAAAAAGTTTTAATACACAAACTTCAAAAATACTATCCTTAACTTGCGTTGTCTACATCCTTATCTTAACGTTAGTAGAAATTATGCTAATAAAAGGCAAGTTAGTTTACGTTTCTTAACCAAAATAGTTTTGATTTATTCCCCATATCCTGTCCCCCAAAATAATTATCTTACCACCTACTTCAGTGGCCACATAGTCTAAGAAGCTACTATCGCAGTAGACTAGACTGCCGATGACGAGTAGATCAATGTTTGAATCTCGGTCCGGTAAACTGAGAAGGTTTTTTTCCAAAATAGTTTTCCAATCTCTCTCTCAACGCAAATGCTGGTCCACTTCCTCTAAATAATACCTTCCTAATGCCTAAAAACATTAGCATAATTAATACATAAGCGTATAACCCGAACGCATAGTAAGACCCAAACATAAAATAATCTTACCTTGAACTATGGATTCAAACTTTTGTTCTATGGCTACATACACTCATAGATGGACGAGTCGTCTAAGGAGTTAGAATCCTATTGCACAAGGTCGGCATTCACAGATATATCCGAGTTAAACAAACCGGCTGGGTGCACTAGGGTGGATGAGGGTTCTACATTCATTATGTAAGTATTATTTCATCGTTCTCTCTCCACATTAATGCGGATATATTTCCTCAAAATTATCCTACTCACACAGTGTAGTTTATTATTATTAGTATTAGTATTATTATTAGCACCACGTAATGTGTGATAGTAGGGTGATTGTGAGATGAAATGGAGGACCTACAGTTTAACGTGGTATCCGAACCATGGTGGAGGCCTGGCAATCCACACATTCACAAGTTGTGATTCATACAAGTCTTTTCAGAGGTGAAGGAAGGAAGGGTTTGGCAATCAGATAAGTCTGTGCCAGGACCAAGGATTGAACCCCGAACCCCAGCACAGAAGTCTGACACCTTACCCCTAGACCACCAGCTTTCCCAGTATAGTTTTCCTTTTAGGTTTTATGAAGGCATATAGCTATTGTCCTGATTTAAGTTATTAGCTATCCACACCACGTTGGTCCAACGTTTTTAATCCCAAGGGCCGAACCTGATTATCAGTTTGCAACGCCGGCCGAAGATATATTTGGTAATCCCATAAACTTAATACAAGCCTACAAAGAACACTTAATAAAAATTAATTTCTATACTTGTATTTGTACATAGATTATATTTTTGGTTGGGAGAATCTTTCAAATTTTATTGTAAAAAAAAGAATGTATTAATTTCCCTTAAAAAATACTATGAAAAATGCACGCCCATACTTTCATAAAACAACTTTGCATTATAAATATATATTTATACTAATCAAATAAATGCATAATAAAATGAAATCATTAGCTTTTTAAATAAATATTTTTATTTCAATCATTAGCTATTTATTTAATATCTTCCATCAAGAGTTTTCCTTTAATTTTCCTCCAGGATATTGTGAGGCCCACATTTTAAGTTAGCGTGAGCCACATTTGGCCCGCGGGCCGGAAGTTGGACCACATTTATTTTCACTATACTTTTACATGAGGGTCAAACCCTTATGTAAATATCTTAAACAGGGAAAAAATATTAAAGAAAATACTGGTAGGGAGCACTCGGACCACCATCGCCTTTAGCAGTTGGGAGACGAAAGCCTAGCCCTTTGGGACTTGTGGCCGGGCCTTTTTAAAGTGTTTCTTGGGGTTGCCACAAACATGGTTGTGTGTACAATATAACTGGGCCCAGATTAACACCTTTGTGGGCCTTGTTCAAGTATATTATTATTTTACCTTAGAAATGGTCAATATAAAATCAATGTTTATTTTTATGTCAAATGTACCGTCCGTCTGCAGATATGTAGTAGTATTTTTCCGGTTTGCCGAAAGCAAAGGTTTCGTTAATTTATAAGCACGGGTTGTCGGACTCCACGTAATACCAGGCTATCAGCACCCTTAGCACTACATATCGGGTTCAATAAATGAACAGACAGGGACCTGATAAGGGAATTTAGAGTTTATTTTGGGATAAATTTTACTAAAAAAATACATAAATAATTAAATATTGAAATACACACAAAATAAATATGACAAGTCAAAGTGATTTAATTGTGGGGAGGGCGGGAGCCCCTGTGCATGGAGAATTTGGCACATGCCTTATTCCGGGCTTGAATATAAACTAGCCTACGCTTTTATACAAAACGTATCTTTCTGTAAATAGAAAAAGGGGAGAGATCAGGATGCAAAGCCGAAAACCTTATTATGAGTAAAATATGGCCTGACATAAGCTAACCTAGCTAGGTTAGCGTACAAAAATCAACCACTTTAACGTAAGATTAATTTACAAATTATTTTAGGTATATTTAATCTTCAAAGTGTTTTGAACACACATAGTTCATAATCCTCTATTGGCTGCGAAACCCACGGCCGTATATCAACAAATACACCTAAGAGTGCTTGTAGACACTCCTTCCTGGGCCCTCTAAGCCCCATAAGACACATCTGGATCAAATATATATATATATATATATTATATTTGAAAGACGGACTCTTATCCCTGCAGCTTCCTCCCTGCCCCATGCACTCTACTCCCTATACCTTTCTTCCTGAAACTTCCTCCCTGCACCCCCAAGCCGCTCTGGACGCATCTGGAGCCTCCCTGTATATAGCCACTATCTGAAAGACGGACCCTCCTTCCTGAAACCTTCTCTTGCACCCTCCAAAACCCTCAAGACACATCTGGATCAACTCTGTCTATAGCCACTAACTGTTGGGCAAGCAAAAGATGAACAAAGAAGTGCCTGTGGGATACGTATGGTAATGTTTTAAAATATATATATATATATATATTGAACTGGTGACGTTTGTGTAGGCCCTCATCCCCCTCCTTCCTCCATTTTGACAACAAAGTGGATTCTTATTTCCGACCCGCTTTTCTCGGCCCTATTCCAATCCTTTGTGTTCACACAATCGAAGAAAATAAAGAAGAAAAGACATGGAAGTTAAATAGGACTGTGGAGGAAATAATACCGAGGAGAAAAGAAAATGAGTTTCTCTTGCAATTCTCTCTTCCCTTTTTCTTTTAAGAAAATAAAAAGATAATGAGATTATTATTTTTTTTTTGTTCGTATTGTGTGAAACGTTACTTTGTTTGAAGAACGAAAATTGAAGTTTTTATTTTTATTTCAACACCCAAGGTTTCCTTAGCTTTTTTATCAAGGAGGTGCGATTTTAATTTTAGTTTCCAAGGAAAACAATGGCTTGATAATAATAATAATAGTAATAATAATAATAATCATAATCATCATCATTTTATTTTATGTGACAGAGTATGAAGTTAAACACTGTTTTATGTGTGTATACCGCATGCCGAGTTTCATCGAGATACAAAAGATACGAGTCACTATTGGTAGAGTCTAGTGAGATTATCTTGGCCAATTATTTAAAAAAGAAACAACATCATAGACATAGGAGTCGAACCCGGCATCTTGACCTCTACGTTCCAATGTAATTTAGCTATTTGGGGTAGTTTCGCGTCCAAAGACGAGTAAATAATTTACCCTGAACAGTTAATAAGACATTACTCTGAACATATAAGGATCAGTTAATTAGCTAAGTATTGGAGCACAAAGATTTTGTTCCTTGTTCCGCGTCTTTTTATAGTAGGATTCTGTTAAGAACATACTCTAATAAATTAGTGTCCTATTTTTTATGGTTAACATTTATAGCACTTTACTATATTATTAGCATTATTGTATAGGTATTGATATTATCTACCAAAAGTGACAGTTGCAGGTCAAACGACTTGACGTATGAATATGTGAAAATTATTTTAACAATTTAAAAAAAGTTTTTTAAAAATCTGAATCAGATTGTAAATGTCTAGGATATAAGCAATTTTACATTAAATGGTCAGGGAAGAGAAAACTTGAATTTAGATTAAGTGTAACTACTGTACATCTGTATGAATGGATAGTGATTAACCATTAATGAAACACTACCCCATTATATCCAGCAGGGATTCTATCCTTGACTTTCCCATCATCGGCAAACCAGGCAAAACCGAGCCTGACAAATGTTTCATCATGTCCACCAGTGTAGGTTTATTAGTTTAAGTAATGTTTAGTAGTTATTGAATGAAACGCTCACAACAGAAAAGTTGGAAATTTTCTAAAAAAAATCTTGTTTTAGTTGGAACCTACTATTTTTTTCCAACATACTTTACCCTTACCCATTGAAATGGGAGTTCATTTCTCAAAATCGTTTAAACCATTTTTTCATAATAATTTCGACCACCGGCTTATCAAATTATATATAAGAAGATGTAAATTTGAAAATAAAAAATAGTGCTCAAATAGCAAGAGCATACGGCGTTCTTCTAAGTCTTAGAAATTTCTGATAATCCGATTACATTTTTAGGAAAACGGGGGAAAAAATTAAGTTAAATGAAACATATATTATAGGTTAACTAGTTCAGAGTAGAGAATTGTAGGAAACAGTGATATCTGATAGTAAATACTTAATATTTACATGTTGTAGTCAACACAATGTGTTTACCTGTAATTAAAAATAATTACAGTACATAATACGTGTTATACATCAGTTGAATAAATGAAAATTTGGTCAAATTCATTCAACTGTAATTCAAAATTCTTGAAAATACTGTATCCCTGTATTCTCTCACTTAATCCAAATTTTAGTTAAGACGAACAAGCTTCTGCCCCAATTAGAGGTTCTAGTGTAGCTCCAAAGCAAAAATAAAATATATAAATATATAAAAAAAAATTACCCAATTCCTGCGTGGATAATATTGGTGTATAAATGTGGTATCCGTGTTCTTACAAAGTAACTCCACCAAGTGATAAAACTACGTTAATGATTTGTATTTCAAAGTTACATTAAGTTTGATATAGTCAGAAGGTCTTATCGTTTAGTTGAAAACTTTTTTGGGGGAGGAGTGGGGGATGAGGGATAGGGAAATCCCACTTTTTTTTAAAAAAAGGTAGAAACATTTAAAAAAAAAGTTAGTACTTTAATTTTTTAAGACCGTTTTCTCATTCGTTCACATTGACGTTATGAGAACGGCTCAACAGAATCATTCCTCCTCTTCCAACCCTATTCAACTCCCTCCCCTAAATGATATCAGTCACATCAACGTCACAGAAAAGTTATTGGCCACAGCGTCGCAATCATTCTGGATTAACCACAATGGACTACTTCATACGCCGCTGTCTCCGACACGTATAAAAAAAATACTGGTGTGAGAACTGTAGTAAAGATTAGCTTTATACTTCTCCAGCACAAGTATAGATACAGGGTGTATACGAACTCTTTAAACAAACTTTGTAATTATGTCAAAACTTTTTTTTTTAATAACCAAGTGCCTGAAGTGGTTACTTAAAATGTTTGTTTCTGGTGGAGAAAATCATTCATGGTTTTTTTTTTATCGTATGGCACATTTAACCAGAAAGGAGACGTCCAGTTTTGGTCCCCTTATGTGTATGTACTATTTATTAGTCCCTCTGTTAGTACAGAGCGTTGGCCAGGGCACACCATAGGAGGTTGTCTACACTTCGTACCAGCAATAAGATTATGTGATGATAGTTATTATGATGTTGTGGAGTCGAGGTGAGTCATAACCTAACTAACCAAACCACGGTGACCATTGGGTTTATTCCCCTAAAGGGAAAAATATCAAGGTTACCAGCCAGGAATCGAACCCAGACCCCTAAATTCGTGGTCACCACTACCACTACACCACGGGGCAGGTTATAATTAGTTTGTGTTCAAGGATAAACTAGTGTGGTATTGTTAGTGTTGCTGAGAGAATACCCTTCATTCACGAAAGGAGTTTATCTCTGAAAGGTCTTTTTTCTTACCGATATCCTACTATATAATAGATTTCTGGTAGGGAAAAAAGTCCTTTTCCAGGTAAACTCCTACCGTGAACGAACAATACATACCCTGTGAATGGGGAGAATCTACTTGAAGGCCAGTTCTTTTTTTACGTCAGGGCAATAAACCATCAACTAAACACACACATTGTTCCCCTGCCGAGTTATTCTTCTTAATTCAACAAGTTGGTTTTGTGTGTTTTCTATCCATCCGGAGCTGGGCATGCATTCAGACCTTCTGCTGGTTACCTGCATCATCTGGTAGAAATCTCATGCACTAGGGGATTTCAGGAAGTGTGGTTGTTCTCAGTTGCCCTCCACAGTGAATTTCTATTAGCGAGCGCAAAAGGGGCTACCAATTTTATTATTATTATTAGCACCGCGTCTTACTATCCGTTCGGGTTATACGCACTTACGCTAATGTGTAATGGTAGGGTGATTGTGAGATGAAATGGAGGACCTACAGTTTAACGTGGAATCCGAACCACGGTGGAGGCCTGGCATTCCCCACATTCACAACCTACCAATTTTACCAGTAATATTTTTCACATATCTTCCAGGGTTTTCTACAAGCCACAATTGACATGGAATTGAATGATTTACTTCCTCTCTGAAGGAAGTTGTGCTACGGATTTTTGCCTTTCAAGAAAAATCCCTCAACTCCAGCTGAGTTTGAACCCACGAATATTGGGTCTTAAGGCGAGCACTTAACCCAAAGACCACAGAGGTCAACCCTGTCGAGTTAAAAAGTGAATAAATGAAGCCGAAATGTTTTGCTCTGGAGATGAGAGTTAAATCAAAAGTGACGGCGCTAATAATAAATATAAATTTAAATTAGTTGAAAGGTGACATCTACATACGGGAGTCAAACTCGAGACCTTTGGCTTGGCACGCAAATAACCTGCCACTGAACTATACAGGATTCGTTCAGTGCTCAGGGTAATTTTTCACACATAGTGTAAGGTTGAGTCTGTTATGGACGTGTGGAAATTGTCGGTTTACATATGAGTGAACAATTGTATCGTGAGTTATCATATACCACATCCATCTGTGACTCTGGAGGGCAGTTATGCTTCCAAGCATATGTTTCAAGATTGTAATTATAAAGTGAAATCCCAATTAATATAAACACACATGTAGCAAATAATTGTAAATACGGCACTTTCCTATTAAGTGTACTTAATTTAAAATTAACCATAAAATGACACCTGGAAGCTTTGAGTGAATAGAATTGTATTATACCAAAATTTTCTTGTGGCCCCATGTGCGGACCACCTGGCATATCACCCTAGTTTTAGAACCCCTGCTCCACACGCTAAGGTGTATGCTTTTCCTCTAAATAACCTTCCTCATTCCTACTCATTGGCTTAAGGTGTTAATAATCATGATATGAAAGGTAAAAATAAAAAAAAATAGTTTAATCGTGCTTTTAAAGAACTTTATCACAAACCTGCTTGTAAACGGCCATCGGTGAGTGAGAAATAGTGTAAAGTGGCCTTGAGAGAAAACAACAGTTACCTGAATGCACAATAGCCGTACTGGTGTAAAATACCAAATTAACAGAACTGTTTAACATCAGTTACACCATTCACAATGAGAGTGGGAACCTTAATGACGCGGTAAAAAAATAAACACAAGAGCCTTAAATTCCTTGAAACCAAGTAGTTTTGGATACAAACAAAAATAATGGTCTCAGGGCTCGTAATAAGCATTCTTTTCACATTATAAGGATTCAAATATAGACCTACTCTAAGTTAACTTGGGAGTTAAAACCAAGTTTTATTATACGTTATACAAAATATAACTAATTTCATAATTTTTATTTCAAGACATATTAATAAAAAATCAACGTACATTTATATAAATAATGTCGGAAATAATAATAATTTGTGACCGCGTCTTCGTTTCAATTCACCAGCCATTACCAATGTCAGAGACTTCAGAGTCTGTTTATATTTAATTAAAATCACAATAATAATTAAAACTATCTTCTAAAATGATTTTGGTATGTTTATGATTGTAACATCGAAGCAAAGTATTTAATAACTTTAGAACTTAATAAGTTGCATCATAACTTTTTATTGACATCTGTAATATAAAATCCACGCCGTGTTTTTTCATTCCGGAGGTTTTCCGTACTTTCCGGTGAGCTAGAAGGTTGAGATTCGACATGGAGTTTCCTGTGAATCCAAAAATGAAGTAAAAAATATTAAACTTAATCAAATTTGAAAAGGGGCTGATTCTATAGACCCGAAAATTCTCCATGCTTATCTTATGGGCTAAAAAAAATCATGGGTGTCCGGTCGCGCTAAAATTAGATTTTCGGGAGCTTCTGACACAGCTTAACACAACCATGTTGTGTTTTTTCTTCTTCTAAATTCCAGTTAGCTGACACTAAATCAATACTTAAATGATATAAAAAATGTTGAATGGTCTAAGGCGTAACTATCACGTTAAATCGGCCCTATGAATGCTGAAATATCGGAGCTCGATTCCCAATCGGGTCTACTGAAGGTGGATTTTTCTAAATGGTTTTCCATTATCCTTTCATGCGAATGTGGGTATGTTATCTCTAAAATGCTTCCTTCTACATGCCTACCCCATTAGAGTAATATCATAAATGCGCATAGCCTGATCAGGTAGTAAGACGCAGTGATAGTTTTTTTAAGAACAAGTTTGTTTTATCTGATGAAAGCCATGTGTATTTTTTTCTTGCAGCAGTTTTTTAGCTAGTGAAGTCTCGATGGATCCATCAGCACGGACCATAAGCCTTACCAGTGGGCAGCGTACAAATGCGTCAGTCTCGTCTTGTCTGGTTTCCCAGCGACGGAGAAGTTGGGGGCTCAAATTCCGGGTCGGGTACACGGAGTGTTTTTATCTACGTGGTTTATGACTATTTTTTTTTCTCTTCACACAAATGCTGATACAGTTAATCATAATTCTACCATACTAATTAGTGTAAATAGGCGGATAGTATTGTAAGAGGGCCAAGTAAAGCTAGATTAGTGTAAGAGGTCCATGTATAACAAGAGTAGTGTAAGAGAGCCTGTATTATTTTCTTTATTATTTAGCACCCCGTCTTACTATCCTTTCGGGTTATACGCTTAAGTACTAATCACGTTAATGGGTCAGGTATTGTAAGATTGAATTTAGAGGAAGTGAACCATCATTTGCATGGAAGGAGAGTGGAAACCCATTTGGGAACCCCGTTCTCCTCGTCCTCAGCAGTCCAGCTTGACACTAAAGTAGCGCTACGCCAATGAGGCGGGTAAGAGGGCCTGTAAAACTAAAGTTGTGTAAAGCTACCGTGTGAGAGTAGTGTAGGAGGGCCTGTAAAACTAGAGTTGTGTAAGAGAGACGTGTTAAACTAGAGTAGTGTAAGAGGGCCTGTAAAACTAGAGTGATGTAGGAGGGCCGTATATAACTATAGTAGTGTAAGAAGATCGTGTAAAACCAAAGTAGTGTAAGAGGGCCTCAGAAGAATCCGAAAGCAGTACAAGAGGTAGCCAGCCGGTACACAAACCTCAGTATATGGCGGGTGTGAATGTGCAAGCTGTATGCCTCAGATTGCATCGTTCAGTTTTGTTAATTTCCTGAGAGATAAAGAGACAAGCGAACAGGAGACTCTTTACACGCCAACCCCTTTCCCTACATACCCACCAACCCCTTAAAAAAAACACGTGAATACCCGCCCGTCTCGAGTTAAGTACCCATTAAACGGGACACCTAAAACGTTAGAAATCTCGGTGTGTTCGTTGTGGTGTAAAAAAAAAAAAAA